>JAJKKK010000015.1:600000-873856 GCA_022432375.1 Nemania sp. FL0031
ACTAATTTGGCTTGACAGTATACACACACAATAACCGCAACGCACACATATACCAACCCGACTTCTACCTTCACCTCTACTTTTACAAGAAATAGGGGGAAGTCAACGACTACTAAGACGAGAACACTAACAAAAACGAAAACGAAAACCGAAACGGAAACGGAAAAGGCGTCTTCTTATACCCGAACGATAACGAAAACCAAATCTGAAAAATCGACTCATTCGCCAAGTACACATACCAAGACGGTGACAAAAACTAAGTCTGCGAAGTCAACCCATTCGCCCAGCACACATACAAAAACGGTGACAAAAACCAAATCTGAGAAATCAACTCATTCACCAAGCACTCATACGAAAACAGTGACAAAAACTAGGTCTGCAACGGCAACTCACTCACCATCAACCATTACGAAGATTCGAACAGAAACAAAAACGGTCACACACACAGGCGCGGCATCAATCCACAAGTCCACGGTTACGGTCACTGCCACCAAGAGTTCCCGGTCCCGAACGACAAGCACGTCGACTTCGACCCGTACTATCACTGTCACTGCCACTAAACAAGCGGCTCCAGGTATTAAACGTGCTTAACAGTCACACCGGTCATCCAAACTAATAGATATCCTTCAGTTAATACTGTGACTTCAACAGCTACCCGGACTGTCAGCCGCTCATCAAGCACATCTACTACAACCACTACTATTACCGTACAAGCATCGACCTCTACAAGCACTGCCACCAACACCGTTACGAACACCAGACAAGGAAGTACTACAACTGTCACTAATACCGTGACCAACACCAACTCTGGGAGTACCACAACTGTGACAAACACTGTGACTAGTACCAATTCCGGGAGCACAACTACCGTTACGAACACAGTAACAAACACAAGCTCTGGCAGTACGGCGACGGTCACCAACACGGTAACGAATACTAGTTCTAGAAGTACGGCGACAGTCACCAGTACAGTTACCAACACCAACTCTGGAAGTACGACAACGGTTACAAATACAGTTACCAACACCAGCTCTGGAAGTACGACAACGGTTACAAATACAGTCACGAAAACTAGTTCGGGCAGCACTGCGACGGCTACGAGCACAGTCACAAACAATTCAGCCGGGAGCACTAGAACCATTACTAGCACTGTGACTAGGACCAGTTCCGGGACCACAGCGACAGTCACTAGCACAGTCACGAGCACAACCTCTAGCAGTTCAACCACCACCACAACTACTACCACTAGCACTAGCACCGCAGCAGCTACGGCTACGGCTACCGGGCAAACTGTGACGACCATCACCACGGCAAGCCGAGGGTCACAGGGCGCGACAACCATAACAACGACTAGCACGAAGACTGCCACGACGACGTCAACATCGACATCAACATCAACATCAACATCGACGTCAACGTCGACGAGCACATCCACGACGAGCAGCGCAGCCGCCGGTGTGACGACAATCACAACAACCAGCTACGGATCACGTGGCCCAACAACGATCACCACCACCAGCACCAGCAGTTCAAGTACCGTAACAGTCGTAGTATCAGACACGCAGACGAGCACGACTACCAGCACAACCAGTACGGCGACGAAGACAAGGACAAACACCAACACCAGCACCGCCACAGCCACGACAACAACGACGACCAAAGCCACCGCGTCGACGACGACAACGTACGCGGTCACGGGCGTGACGACCGTCACCATCACTACTACCGGATCTTCAGGCGCCACCACCGTAACCACGACAAGCACGTACGTGTCGACGGCGACGCTGACGGTGGGCGCGACGGCAACCACGGCCGCCTCATCCGCCGACGAGGAGGAGGCTGCCGTGCTCGTCAAGGTGCCTCGTGGGAAGCTGCTGGGCGGATGGATCCTGTCTATTGGTATTGCGTGCTTCCTCATCTGATCTTGATCTTGATCTAATCTAATCTTGATCGGATCTGAATCTTGACCCGATCTTGATTTCGATCTCGATCGCGGAAAACTAGGCCTGCTAGGCTACTTATCATCACTAAATTGCATGTTTGGATTAGCCTCCAGAGATGTCTTCTCTTCCCGTGTAATGAGGAATGAGAATATTATCAGAGCATCTGACCCGACGTATATCTTGCCTCGTCATAAAACATTCCTTCTGCATTTCCATTTATTATGTGCTCTGTTTGTTAATTTTGTTAGAACGCGAGGGACATTAGCATACTGCATACGGCGAAGTTATGTTTGTTGGTTGGGGATATTGCGAGTCGATCAATGTACGGTATGCATACGTTTAGATTGGGACAAGAACATAATAGCATACATACTCAAGTACCTACATAGGGCGAAGGAACATAATCATGGAAAAAGCACATTGAACCATTGCTATGTTTTCTCTTTAGCTTTGACAGTAGGATGTCCGATATAGGTAGTATACTAAGGCAATCAGCATGAAATCTTAGGCGGAAAGCTCGTGATATTTTCCCTCTAGTGTACCCTCGTAACCTTCGTAAATAACAATTACAGCAGGATAATTTATACCTATCCTGGCTTGTTGCCTAGGAGAAGACCGAAGATAAGCTTTTTAGTGGCCGGTTCAGCCGACGCTTGCTGACGCATCATCTTGTCTCCAGGTACTGTAGCAGTTAGAATACCTACCTATCAGTATACGAGTGCACACATAAAGCATTTATCTCTCTACCTACTGCGCATACTAGTATACATAACGAGTAACTCCTCCGCCACTGCGTAAGAAGCGAGGCAGATGGAAGAAGCCGTCACAGAACAATTTACGCATACTCATGCATCACGGAACCAGGTTGCTGGGGGCCCTAGCGACCTTAGCCAGGTCCTAGATAGAGACATGGCTGGCATGGAACCCGGCGAGGAAGATAAGGCGGTAGCTATGCCTGCCTATTCGAGGAAGGGTGATCTGCAGTGGACTCACCTAGTTCAGCAAGGGTTCCCGTCCGGCAATAACACCAACCACACCGCGACTACGGCACCGTCTGCATGTGCGGATACCAGCCCAGCCAATGTCTTGGGAGGCGGGAGAAGGCAGCTCAATACCTTTTTTGAGGTGAAGGAGGTGCTCTTGGCTTTGGGGGGAAGGAATTGACTCATTTGTCTGTATGTTTGTAGGTAAGTAGGCGAGGACGAGATACGATGTCGTTACCAATTGACCAGATGTGGGAAGGGAAAGCGTCGCACGACCTCATGCCGCGGAGAACACGAAGGGACGATCGTCGAAATGGGCCTTACCTTACATATACAGTAGGTGAGAAAGCGGCTTGCAAGGTATGCAAGCTCTAGTCGATCCGATGTAGCTATCGCTCACTTATATAAGGCTCTACCCCTACCCAGCGAATATTTTCTTAGACCTCTCTCGACTAGCTCAATTACTTTGTAGAGCTCCTCGGGCCTCTTCGGAAGTCGATTGGTCTCTTCCCTCTCATCCTCCTTCCCTCGCTTTGTTTGTCCCCTCAAGCAAACAAAGCAAGCTTGGTAGATCGGTAGGATCGTGAACAGAGAGAGCTAGGCAGTTCACAATGGCCTCGTTCGCGCGCACCACCCTGCTGGCCCTCGCGGCCACAGCGTCCCTGGCCACGGCGCAGTTCGTCAAGGCGCCCACGGACCTGAAGCGCGTGATGGGCTACGCCGACATCCCGGTGCGGTACAAGGAGGTGCCAACAGGCATCTGCGAGCTCGACCCGCGGGTGAAGAGCTACTCTGGGTACGCGGACGTGGGGCCGAACCAGCACATCTTCTTCTGGTTCTTCGAGGCGCGCGACGTCGACCCGAGCGAGGCCCCCTTAACCGTGTGGATCAACGGCGGCCCGGGCTCCTCGAGCATGATCGGCTTGTTCGAGGAGCTGGGCCCTTGCCGCGTCGACCCGGAGGGCAACGTCTACAGCAATCCCTACTCGTGGTCCAACGTCAGCAACATGATCTTCATCGACCAGCCCAGCCAGGTCGGCTTCTCGTACTCGTACCCCGTCGACGCCTACGCCACCGACAACGGCATCGTGGTCCTGCCTGATGCGGTGTGTCCCGAGTATGCGCCCGAGGGCTCTTGTGGCACGTATGCGTACCCCAACATTACGCTCACCGCCCATTCGACGCCGGACGCTGCGCCGAACTTTTGGAAGACGCTGCAGGGCTTCATGGGTGCTTTCCCGCAGTACTCGCGAAACGGCTTCCATTTCGCGACGGAGAGTTATGGTGGCCACTATGGCCCTATCTTCAATAAGTATATTGAGGAGCAAAATGCGCATTTGCCTCGTCATGCGAAGAAGATCAACCTGGAGACCGTGCTGATCGGAAACGGATGGTGAGTTTGAAACACCAATGGCAAGACCGCAGAGGTGTGGAAAGTAGAGTACTGACCTTTGCTACTAGGTATGATCCCATCGTCCAATATCAAGCATGTAAGTTCATTTCCCGTTCGAGAGGTTTATAAGCGCATATCTAGAAGGTTTACTTTCGCGCGCCCTCATAATCTCTAGTCGGTCAAGAATAGGGAACTAACACGTGAAACCGCAAGACTACAACTTCACCGTCTTCCCCGGCAACACATACGACTACGCGCCCTTCGACAAGTCGAACGCAGAGATGTTCTACAACAATCTCTACGGCAAGGGCAACTGCTACGACCGGCTACAAGACTGCAAGCGGACAGGCGACAACGCCATCGTAAGTCCCACCCTTCCCCCCTCTCACGTATAGCTCCAAAAGAGCAAAAGAGGCGAAGCCAACCACTAACACCGCGCCAACCCAAACAGTGCCGCCTCGCCGACAACTACTGCGCCTACCTCGTGGAGCTCGTCTACGACGACGTGCTCGGCCGCGACGAATACGACATGCGCGAGCTCGTCCCGGACCCCTTCCCCTACGGGTTCTACGTCGACTACCTCAACACCCCCAAGGTGCAAGCCGCGATCGGTGCGTACACCAACTTCTCCAGCAACGGGGCCGTGGGCAACGCCTTCGACAGCACCGGCGACGACGGCCGCGAGATCGGGACCGTCGAAGCCCTCCTCTACCTCGTGCGCAAGGGCATCACGGTGGGCATGTACGCCGGCGACGCCGACTACAACTGCAACTGGCTCGGCAACGAGGTGATCTCCAACGCCGTGGGGGCGCCGGGGTTCTCTGCCGCCGGTTACCGCGACATGCGCACCAGCGACGGCGTGGTGCACGGGCAGACGCGACAGTCGGGCAAGTTCTCCTTCACGCGCATCTACGAGTCCGGGCACGAGGTGCCCTTCTACCAGCCGCTCGCCTCGCTCGAGTACTTCGACCGCGCGATAAAGGGGCTCGACATCGAGACGGGGCGCGTGAAAGTCGGCAAGTCGTACCGCACCGAGGGCCCTTTCAAGAGCACGTACCGCGAGGGCAACGGCACGATCCAGTTCGAGGTTACGCCCGCGAACTTGACGTACGATGTCATCACGAATAAGCCCGGCGCGCCCTGGCCGCAGAAGACCATGGCCAAGAGGAGTTTCTCGAGTGCGCGGGGTGTCGGTGCGCGTCCGAGGCCGCAATCCCACTTTCGGATCCGTAGGTGAGGGGAGTGAGGGTGCTCGTTAGAACCTTGCGACGATAGAGCTGAGGTCATGATGAGACACGAATGAGGATGAGCAAAACAGAAAAGAGTTAATTAAATAGTACTAATGAGTAGATACTACTTAATATAATCAAGATAATGTGTCTAACCATCATTCTCGTATAGTTTGGTCGCTGTCATGAATAGTGCTTTGGGCTTACTTGAACAGGTTGGATAATGACGTGGTCATTATGTGTTTAATCGCATTTTGCTGTTGACTTTGACAATGCACGCCATTTTAGGCTATCTCTGTCGTCCTCATAGGATATATATACATCGGCGCTCGCTTCACAAGCATATCTAGATGAATCAATTGAGGCTATCATGCGATGATTTAGTAATAAACTTCAGCTTCAGCTTCCAAGAATAATCTTTTCCATCTCGTCGGGATCTTTGACGGCTTCGGTCAGGTTGATCGAGCCATCCTTGGTAATCACAATGTTGTCCTCGATTCTAGATGAGAAATAAAGTTAGTATCGTGGCTGTTTGCTCATGTTGATGAAAATGGAAGTGAACAACTCACCTCACACCGCCAACATCCCAGTAATTGTTGAGAACGTTCTCATCAATATACTTGGAATGCTTAGGATCCGTAAGGAACGGCTTGATAATGAATTCGCAAAAATAAATCTATTGTCGCGTCAGTTCTACAGGCTCGAATATCAACATTGGAGTGGGTATCGTAGTAAGAAACACATACACCAGGCTCTACGGTAATAACGCTGCCCGCTGGCAGGTTCCTCCTAACTCGCAAGTACCTGAATAACGGGTCGGGGTCTGCGTAATTGGGGTGGCCACCAGTGTCATGCGTGTCCATGCCTAGATAGTGGCCTAGACCGTGTGGTAGGAATGCTGTGCTGGTTCGAGCTTCGAGAATCTCTTTACGGTTTCCCTTTAAGATGCCAAGAGATAGTAGGCCGTCGATGGCGATCTCGTGCGCTCGTACGTGAACGTCGTCCCACCAAACGCCCTCTTTCAGCATGGCAATGCAGTCATTTTGCATCTGGAGGACAATTTCGTATATCGCTCGTGACTGCTCAGTGAAGCGACCTGATATGGGGAATGTTCTTGTCTTTATGCTATGTTAGTATACTCCAACCATCAGTCTTCTGAAAAGGGGGGCGCCTTACAATATCAGCAGCATATGTGCTCCATTCTGCACCAGCATCGATAAGCAACAAGTCCTTTCCCGTCACTTCCTTGTCATTGTGGACATAATGAAGCGTAGCAGCCGCTCTGCCACTGGCTACAATGCTAGGGTAGGCCTGCTTCTTTGCACCTTGCCGCATACAATTGCCAATGAACACACCCTCAAGCTCATATTCGTTCTTGACTTTGCGCACGTTCTCCAAGACAGCCCTGTGAGCAGCGCTGCTGATCTGATTGGCCTTCTTAATGAGAGCGATCTCGTAGTCGTCTTTTACAACACGGCATTCGTCGATGGCCTCGGCGAGGACAGACAAGTCCTTGTTGTCAAACTGGAGGAAGGTGGCGTCGTTGGAGAAGCGCTCGGGGATGGCGAAGACGGTGGACTTGGCGTTGGCGGCGCCTAGCTTGGCTAGCATCGGGTTCAGCTCGGTGGTGGGCAGGACGTTGTCGACATCGTACTTGGCCAACGCCTCTTCGATAGACAGGGGAAGGCCGGTCCAAATGACACTCTCAGGATCGACGGGCGGGATGAAGAGGGTGGATTGGGCCGTTTCCATGTCGTAGATGAAAGCGCAGTCGGGTATGTCGACGCCCGTCAAGTACATGAACGGCCTCCGTTGTCTAGTTTCTAATTAGAATTGATTTCGCATTCTGCTACGTAGATAGAAGCACAAGCGCACCGAAAAGGGACTGGTTCATCGCTATCTTCCAGGAGATGGTCGGATCGCCCCTCGAGAAACAGTACGCCAGTCGCATCGGGCACCTTGGATCGGATGTATTCGACCACGCGCTTCGCATGCGCCTTGGCGGGATACTTGCCCTTGAGGACAGTCTCAACATCGATGTCGGCCATGTTTGTCGCGGCTTTGCTAGTGCTGGTGCTGGTGCTTCGGAGAGTTGTCGCGGTGGTGATTCGGCGCGGGGTAGAAGCTAGGGATAAGGAAGATGAGGGCGGGGTAGTTATTATAGTACGCCCTGATGCCGATGCTAGAGCTACGGAAGTGAAAACGCCGGTTGTTGTGTGTCGCGTGGTAGCGATATGTTGTGATAGGATTCGACCTTGGAGGAGGTGAATTGGGGATTTTGCCGACCGGAAGATAGTAGTGACACTTCTAGTATTGAAAACTACAGCAGGTGACATTTGATAATTGGGATGAGTCCTCCCATAACTTACTCAAGGTAGCAGGTATGGAAAACTCCCACCCCTCACGTTACACTACGTAGGGTGATTAGGGAGGTACCTACCAAAACAGGTAATCCACCTCATGCACCTCGGCAAGAGATGGCACAGCAGCTTTTGAAGTATTTTTTTTATATCGATTCAATACTTTGGAGCTACAACTTACCGCGAGATCTCGAGGGTCCTAGCTCAGTATAATGATGGACCTCTAATCACTTCGGTGTAAGTAAAATATAGATTGCTAAAAAGAATTTAGCCTTATGTATGTTAACACAACTACTATAATCGTTCCCATTATCATCATTACCACCAACAGCAATGATCACCTAGATTTGAAGTTTCCCTGACAATAATGCTTGCAGGAGAGGTAGGTTGGCTACTTATGACCTCTATTTAGCTTTATCGCATTGGCTTCCTTGGACTATACTAATTCACGACGTCTTCTACCGCCATCTCGCCTCCATGAACAAGAAAGCCAACAAAGCAAGCTTAGCATGGTACGTGCCTACTCGATCGCTCGGCAGGTAGATTATCCCGGTGTATTCGGAGCATTTCGAGGAACATATCCCTAGGGAGCCATATGTCGTTCCTACGCCAGCTCCAAGTTGAGCTCACTTCATTTTGAGAGTATGTGATACACAATACCATATTTAATACAGAAGAGCCGACCTAAAAATGAGCTATCAGGCAACAACTTAATGGTGTGGACAGTAGACTGTCCGAATAAACATTCCATTTTTATCTCCATTCAGAGTAGGTAGTTAAATACAACGTTTCGAATTAAGGGGTATCATATAACTTTATGCACCAAATCAATGCCCTAGTAGACCTAATAATTCCCGGTGCTCCCCTAGTACCTAATATTGAATGCTTCTCGTCGTTAGACAAATACTGGTATACCAATTTCCATCGATTGGCTAATGCCATAGGTTAAGGCACAGTATATCGTCCATCGGGCCGACTTTGAGATATAAACTTGACGATAATATATGCTTCATCGCGCCGCAATCCTCTTGTCAAATTATGAGGACGAAAAAAGCCACCCATGCTTCTTCCAAAAGAAAAAAAGATCGACTCTGTTTCCACAATGTATGATTTTGTAAATCAAAACATAGCTTGTTCGCATGCACTCCTCGTATTCTGATATCAAAGCGAAGTCGCCCTGTGTGACTCGCTTAACAACAGCCAATGGCTGACACTGCCTTTAAGACGCATGATCCGGATTCTTCTTACGCCGCACGTCAAGCCTCAAGTTCGGCAACGCCCCAGCAGCACCAGATCCAGAACTGCCAAAGCTTGTGTTCTGCTTTAACACCTCCCAATGTTTGCTCAGAGTCTCCTCGTCTACCACCAGCTCGAACCCGACTAAGAAGCAGAAACTTATCTCCAGTCTGGCTAACTCAATCTCGCTCACACCGCCAACTTTAGCGACTTTAGCATGTGGATAGCTGAGATCTTCTAAGGCCTTCATGGCCACTCGGAGACCCGCAAGCAGCAGCCGGTGGCAGTTCCTCCTCGTCACGGGAATGGCACGCTCCTCAACGGCTAGTCGGAATATGTAGAATGATGTCGCCAGATAGACCGCGGTCGACATAGGACAGAACCGATGGATGCGCATGAGGTAGTCTTCGATGCTGATAGGCGGCGGCGCCTTGCTAAAGAACTTGCGCGTAATGGCACTATGCTGTAGATTCAAGGGCTGCGAGTTTTCACCAATGACAATGTATGGCTGAGGCGTGGCAGGTTGTGGAGGAGTAGGAGGGTTACGGAGACGCACCCCATCAACAGGCTGGAACTGATGCGCATCAAAGAAGCCCTGAACATGGCCTTGCCCTCTCGATCGGTGTTGGCTGTGTTGTTGGTGGAGGCGGACAAGATTGTTTCCAGAGTGTGATCGAACAAGAGCCGCTTTTTCTCGTTGCATTCCACTCATATTCGGCACCGGAGGACTGGTAGGAGGGGGGGTTGGCGGGATGTCACCAGTGACGCGGACTAGGGACTCGATTCCCGCGCAGAGAAGCCGCAGGGCAGCAGTGGGCGATAGCTTGAAGAGGTCGGCTGAGGAAGAAGAGGTCGGGACGGCGTGGAGGGGAGGAGGGGTCCGCGCCTGGGAGATCAGGTTTGGATCTGTCGAAGGGACGGGTCGGGGCGGGGGTAGAATCGGGATGGTGTCTGAAGTCTCTCCCGTAGTGTCGACGGCATCCTGCTCATTCCCATCGCCCTCTGGGGGCGTCATTGTCTTGTCTGTCGTCTGCTGCGTTTCTTTTCTTCGCTAGGACTCGACTGGATAAAGTCATAGGAAGGAAGATGACTACCCACGGCGCCCACGTACGCCTCGAATAAGTCTCCTATAGCTTGTATGATGGGGTGGAATGTATGAACAGATCCTTGTTCCCGCGCGATTCAACTCGCTCGTTTGTCTGGGAATTAGTAGAGAGGAGTAACTGCGCAGGGATGCCAGGTTCTTCGTATGTATTGTCGCCCTGAATTCGGCCCTTTGTAAAGACGCATTATCTCTTGGCCGTGACAAATTGGGCGATTGGTGATAGATTGTGCAGAGTCTAGCACATGAGAAACAAGACGGGGGGCCCGATCATGATGATGATAGTGTGCTTAGAGCTCAATCAGTCCACGAACGGCCGAGAACAATGGGGCACAATGAGGAGGCTGAAGTAACGAATAAAGTCAAAGGCTCGTATAGGTGGAAATAGTACAATAGGTGTTGCCAACCCGGGCCACTATTATACGCACTAGGGAGATACTGTACAATAATAGATAAGTGAAGGGCAAAAAAAACAAAAAACGAAATAGTCTAGATAGTTATGAATCCCAAAGAGAGACGAAGACGGGAGGTTGGGAGTAATGGGGAAAACAAACAACAGTATTCATTTTGGTGCCCTTGACTGGAAACTGTGACTTCTAAGGTTGGGAGTGCAGGTGTACCTATTCCGTACTCTGTAACTTTGTGGTGTCAACTCATGAGTTCTGGTTTGACCCCGCCAGTTGACGGATAGGTATTAGTATGTGGAAGTAAGCTCACGCTCACCAGCAAGAAAAGAAAATAGTCTGGTCCTTGGTCTGGGCCAAATCTCTTGTTTCACAGCGCCTTCCAGGAGCCCTAAGGTCCTAGGTAGGTCTTTCAAGTGGGGTGAGACAAGGGGCTTAACGGCATAACAGGGGTGTAATGGTGACCTATGCTCGCTGGGTAGCGGGTAGTGGCGGGGTAAATTGTACATTTCAGGGGTCCTGCAGCTCGCAAGTACTACCGGCTGCAATCCAATAGGTCTTTCCCCAGGTCCAGGCTGCCTACACTCTACATCACATGAACTGTAAACCACCCATACAACGCACCTGCCTAAGAAACTTGGGCAGCCTGTTAGGTTGGCACGGTAGGTACTGAAGAACTCTAACCAATTCTATATCAATGGTTCACCCTTTGGGCCACGTGCAGAGCGTGAACTTCCATATCGAAATCTTGGGACCTACCCTAGCTGCCTAAACTTCACTCACCCTTGAGGTAGGATACCTATTCCTTCAATTCATCACCAATCCGAGAGTGACAAGTAAGTAGGTATGTTGAGAGCTCACTCGCCCGCTCGATACAATCACACAGAACTGCAAATGAATAATGCAGGCTCTCTATTATTTCCAAATTGCTGTTGGTTCTTTCCAGCCATCTCAAGGGATCGACAAATCGCACAAGATCTTTACTAAACCCAACGACACCCCCATATCCCGACCATATTACTCTGCCTTCGCTAGGAGCACATATCCCGTTGCATCGGATCAGCGATTTCGCCTCCTCGCTTCTGTACTCACTAGCACATTAGTCACAATATGCAGCATGCTTGAGCCAACCAAGCCCTCTTCCCCAAATCTTTCCCCTGGAAGATGGAGCGCTGATCTATCTGGTGAGGGGACAGGAAGGGGACACCCCAAATAGCCATCAGATAAGCTCGTGTGTATGGTTGTACCCGCACAGATAACTTCGTAGGCACTATTGAAGATGTGAACACCATATCCAAGATCATTGGTAACTTCAATTCGCCTCCACAATCAATGCACCCATTACCAAGATCCTTAATAGTTTCATTACACATGTGTTAAGGCCGTCGCGCAGGCCGAGAACGAATTGTTTCCAGACGTAAAGACATATATCGCCACAGTGGAGAAGAGTTGATCTATACCCTACCTAGATCCACGTTGAATCTAGATATCCTCTTAGTAATACTTCGAGGCTACAGCACACCGTACACGATGAGGGGAAAGGGGCATCGATTCTTGAGAGGATTTGAGATTCCCCGATTTCAATGAGCCGGTCTGGGTAGCAGGGGAACTCCGCGCTACAGCAGCCACTCATCAATCCAACCACCCGTAATCGTGGCATGTGAAAGGAAGTCCTATCAACCTCCTTATGGACCGTAGGACTACGGAGTATCTTCATACAGCTTCAATGTCAGCGATACAACTAATTAGCAGTCTAAGTTCACTTTGCAATCTGCACAATCCAGAGTTAGCCGTCTCTCTATACACAAAACTAGAAACATTCTAGGAATAGGGGAATATTTAACTTACCTAGAACGGCTGACTGTCCCCCTTCTATGGCACTAATGGCCTTCTTAATTGTCTCTTCCAATACATCTGCATTCTCAACTCTCGCAGCAAAGAGGTCTCCTCCCGCTGCCGCCTTGGCAATGCCCGAGAAGTCGGGGACAGGGTCGAAAGATATGTTGATCTCTTCATTAGTTGCCTTAGAGCCTAGTCCGTCCGGGTGGACAAGCATCATGGATTTTCGTGGAGCATTCCAACCTAAATTATCAAATTAGCCGGTTGGGTACGGTCCACAAGTTGGTGAACTCACCCTTGTTATTGAGTACGATGGTCAGCACTGGAATCTGGTACCGCCTGGATATCCAGTATACACTGCCTGGCACTGAAAACAAGTATGTACCGTCACCCACAACCTGTACCACGAATTTGCCCTTGCCACCGTGCTCAGCGACTGAGGCCAACTTGATACCCAAGGCACCACCGCCAGACCAACCCAGGCCGCCTCCACCGCAGTTAATCCATGAACCTGGGAGTTCTGGCCGCACATTATCGTGGACATAGGGAGTATTTGTGACAGCCTCGACCGCCCATATGGTGTCTTTAGGGCAAAGCGCCCTTAGAGTCTTGCACAAATATCCCGTTCCAAACGAGCCATCCGCGGCCGGAACAGCCATTTCTGAGATTGCAGTCAAGCGCTTCTTATATGAATCTTGTAATGCATCCCATTTCTTGCCGCTGGTCTCCACATCAATTTTGCCTGCCAGGTCTTTGGCAGCCTCTATGATCTGTTCTACAGACGTGAGAGCATCAGCTCGGTATCGGCGCTGAGCAGGTACGTAGGCAACTGGCATCAGGTACTTAAGTGGGTCGACATCGATATGGAAGATTTTAATACCTTCCTTAGGCTTGCATTGTGTCGGGATCCAAGGTACATCGCAGTTGAGAATAAGGATGGCGTCTGCCTCTCTAATTGAGTTATCGTTGCCATTTCGAAGTCCAACCCAACCCGGGTGCGAGCCAGGGAAACACATATCGCTACCGCCTGTGTCAAGCACTCGCAACCCCTTTATAGTATTCGCCAACTCAACGAGCGCAGCTGGAATCTTATGATTCCGGCCGGAGTAACCTGTGATCAGCAACGGCTTCTCAGCGCCCAGGAGGGCTTCCGCGATCGCGTTTGCCGCTTTAGGCGGTAGTCCCCCCAACTCCACCGGGTCCCAAAGACTCTGATCAAGCGAATACGGCGTAATATCTTGCTCCATAACCTCTCTCGCTCCGACTAAATAGACGGGGCCCTGAGGGTCACTTCTAGCAAATTGGAGTGCACGGTTGACCATCTGCTTGATATTTGTGCCCGTTTTGATCTCTCCCGTATACCGGCAGTATTGGGCCACGATCTGCTTTTGATCAGGGACATCCTGCATCCAGTGGATATATTCTGTCCGCGATCCGCGCATCTCCCCCTCGAGTGTAAAGGGGCTCAGCCCGGCAAATATGAAGACAGGTGCACGGCCCGTGCTCGCGTTGTGTACAGCAGCACCTAGGCCCTGGGTTCCCACGTCGACGTGAATAATAACACATTGAGGCTTGCCAGTCAATCGCGCGTAGCCGTCAGCCATAGACATGGCCACCATCTAGTACAGTTAGCCTGGGACACCAAGATGGCCTCCTCCTCCACTCTTAGCTGCGCACCCATCTACTAAACGTACCTCATTCGGACACGTGATGATGCGAGGAAAGTTACCCTTGTTCTCTTTCTGGCCCTTAACCATGGCTTCGATAATACTGGGGTGGTCAGAGCCCAGATTGACAAAGCAATGCGTGACGCCTGCCTGCCATAACGCCTCGAAAAAGGCAAACGATGCAGTATACATGGTGTTTTTCGAAGGGACGACAATTTCCATAGATGTCATTAAGAGGCTCTAGTCAGAACTCTAGAATTCGTTCTATTATTCGAGAGAACCAGCTATCTCGCAATTCTCCAGCTAGGCAACGCTACTGGCAGAGGAAGAGGGGGAGGGGAGGAAGATTCAAGATATGCAAGAGGCTCTCTCGCTAGATAGAATGTCTATATGCAGCTTAGATAGGATGAGTGGGCCTACAGAGGCTATGACTGCGATACCGCTGTCTCATAGCTTCTTTAACATCATTTATCCTTACAGATCTAGCGCCTACACGGATGCTACGAGTCTACAATCGACCCCTCCTTGCCTATTTAGGTATTTGAGCTTCCTGTGGATATCCATGTCCTGTCCATGCTGAAGGTTATAGAGTAAGGGTCTTAGACTAGTGGGTTAACGTGAGGGGTACTAAGGTAAATGAGGGGTCTGCCGAAGCCCTTCCCGTCGCTTTTGGAGACATCCGCGGGGCCGGTACTTGAGGATTAGTTGCCCCGGAAAGTTCACTACATATTCACTTTGCTGCATGCATGACAATTCAGGAAGTTTTCTGAGATGTTATATAAACGTATTGGCTACATATCGGTAATCAATTATTCATGTTTGATGTTGAAAAGGTTGGTTTAGTTTGACTTGATTTACTAGGGACATGCTTAATCTAGCCAATCTGTACAACATCTTCAAGTGATAATCATATAACCTCCCTATAAAAGTATAGCTATTGCATAGTACCTCAAGAGCCTATTGGTCCAGGACTTTAATTTTTTTTTTTTCATTCGTATCGATGTCCCAACGTTGAATACTTACTCTATTGTAGTACTAGGAGATTATGTAATTGGGAATGCGGCCAGCATCAAAATGCCGGGCTCCTGACCATCCCTGGTCCCCACTGTAGCTGTCAAAGATTCTTAAATCCGAAGCCCCTTCAACAAGATGACCCGAGACATACAGCATATAAGTATCTCCAACAAAATGATACTTATAGTATTACCACTAGATTTTATCTATACTATCCAACTTCTTATGAGAGTTGTGACTAGATGCACTCTTATAAACATCCCGTCGTCGCGAGTAAAGAATCAGCATGCGTACCCAGCTCTACGGAGACTCGGAAATTACCGTGCTTAACTACCGTAGATAGATCACCTGGCTACTTTAGTACATACAAACGAAAGGTATGGGCACCAGGTACATGTAGGTAGGTAGTATCGTGAACATATATGCCTAGCTCCGTAATAAATCCGTAAGACATAGAAAAGATTCTCGATCATCTAGGGCAACACAGTCAAATGCGCATCACGATCGTAATATATCACAAGAGTCAACCACTAGACACTTCCGAAATCGAGTGATACATGTTCTACGCTCCCATCTATATATTCCGCCGTGCCAAACCAGAAAAGACGCGTATACTCTCCAACTCTAAGACTATGACCATGTCAGATGACGTAATGTTTTCTGGCGCCTCGCATGACCGTTCGCATACGGAAGCAACCGGAGACGGAGGGACGGGAGTTTTAATCACAGGATAGGGTAATGCTCCAAACTTCAAAGACAATCATTATTACAGCGATGCACGAATGATCTTCTGAGGAACTACTTTCGGGAAATTTAGCGAAACTTTTCAGGCGACCTAGTTGCCTTTGATTGGGCTAGGCGGTTCGTTTTATTGGCTTCGCCAAGGGCTACAATGCAACACCCCAGAAACTCCACGCGAGCCCGAAACACCGCGACTTGACGTGCATTAGAGACCTTAGATTTACATAATACCGTTAATACCGTCCTGGCAAGTTCCGTAGTGTTCCTTACATAGCCTTAAGCTGGAAATTCGACCGTATTCACCTAGTTCTGACAGTGGTGTTATAGATACCTGGGAACGCCACCTACCTCACTACTTGCCTGTACTTATACTGTACAGCATCCGACACGGATGTGTTGAGGCCTGCAGAAGTGGCTGCATATCGGTGAAGAAGGACACCTCCGAAAACATACACATTTACGTAGATCCAGCAGTGTGTAGCGTGAACAAAGTACCATAACAAACGACGAAATCATCTGATTTTCTACTGCTACTCTTAAGAGTTAATCCCTAAGGATAGCTCTCTCGTTGCGGTTCTCGCGGCCAATCCAGGGGATCCAGGTATTGACAGATCCGAATACGACCCATGTCATGCACACCAATTGGACAAACCAGAGATGAACAACGCAGGGGAGCAAATAGACGAATCATACCCTATCCCTCAGGACGGCTCAGGGGCTCTGTTGAGGTTGGTCATAGTTATTGGTTTACTGGTATAAGTGGTGGAAAGCCACAGCCCAACATGGTAGGACCTACTTCTCCGTGTGGTCCCTCAGGAAGGATCAGTCGGGTAACTGCATGTTTGCGCTTGCTTCCTGGGCACTCGCCACTCATGTAGGACTTGTCTTATAGGTATAATATATAGGATTGGATGGCAACTTACATACACAATGAACATATTTGTCGCTCTTCCCTCATACTACCTAAGGTA
This sequence comes from Nemania sp. FL0031, assembly GCA_022432375.1. Taxonomy (NCBI): domain Eukaryota; kingdom Fungi; phylum Ascomycota; class Sordariomycetes; order Xylariales; family Xylariaceae; genus Nemania; species Nemania sp. FL0031. Next base: position 616,883 of record JAJKKK010000015.1, read on the forward strand.
CTAATCCTTACTACTTGTGCCACACCACAGCGCATCGCTTGTCTAGACTGTGACGCTTTTGAACAGTGAAAGCATTGTTCGTTGACATATTTCATCGCAGAATTTTCGAATTTCTCTTGTTCCAGGCCCTCTTCTCTACTAGCTTTCGATTTTAGACAAGCAGAATCAACTATTCCTAGGCGCCACTGGAGCACCAATATGGGACAACATCCAAGTAGCCCCTTGGTGAGCTGCCTGAACGCCGTATGTAACGGCCGAAGTGACTGCGTTGCCTATCCCGATAATCCACTGTATCAAATCTCTTGGGTCAACAGATATAACCTCGATCTTCCTGTGACGCCGATAGCCGTAACACGCCCTGAAACAGCCCAAGATGTAGCTGGATTTGTCAAATGTGCCGCAACCAACAATATCAAGGTCCAGCCTAGATCGGGCGGACATTCCTACGCGTACAGAATATTCCCTTAATCATAAAATATTTTAATCCATGCTAACTCGTACTAGAAACTACGGTATGAGACTGCTACGCTCTAAACGAAAACATGCTATCAACATAAGTTCTAACGCATCATAATAGGTCTGGGCGGTGAAGACGGGGCTCTAGCGATCGATCTGTTGAAGATGCAAGACTTCTCCATGGACAAAACAACCTGGCAAGCAACAATAGGAGGCGGTACCAAGCTTGCTGACGTCACTCAGAAGCTACATGACAATGGAAAGAGGGCTATATCTCACGGAACATGTCCGGGTGTCGGTATTGGTGGCCATGCCACCATTGTATGTACCTTTCTATCTTTCGCCGCCACCATTGCTTACAAGAACTACTGTAGGGCGGATTAGGCCCAACATCGCGTATGTGGGGATCCTGTCTAGATCATGTTGTGGAAGTCGAAGTTGTCACTGCAGATGGGTCTATCAAACGTGCAAACGAAGATGAAAATAGCGATCTTTTCTTCGTAAGTTTTATATTCTTATTCTTTATCTCGTTAGTTCCAATATTAACTTCAGATAGGCTTTGAAGGGAGCGGGCGCAGGGTTTGGCATCGTCACAGAGTTTGTTATGAGGACACATCCCGAACCTGGCAGTGTCGTTCAGTATTCGTTCTCGCTGAGCTTCGGGAAGCACGCCGATATGGTGCCTGTGTTCAAGCAATGGCAAGATCTCGTCTCTGACCCTAATCTTGACCGAAGATTTGGCACGGAATTCGTCGCCCACGAGCTTGGGGCGATCATCACCGCCACTTTTTATGGTACAGAAGACGAATGGAAGGCATCTGGTATTCCGCAGAGAATACCAACGGGCAAATTATCCCTTGTTATCGACGACTGGCTTGCCGTCATTGCTCAACAGGCTGAAGATGCCGCGCTTTATCTCTCGGATATCCATACGGCTTTCACTGTTCGGAGTTTGGCGTTTACGGCTGACGAGACACTCTCGGAGGATACTATAACCAAAGTTATGAACTACCTTGACGACACAAACCGTGGCACACTACTATGGTTCCTAATTTTCGACGCTACTGGAGGTGCCATTAGCGATATCCCCATGAACGCCACCGCTTATTCACATCGAGACAAGATCATGTTCTGCCAAGGCTACGGCATAGGTATCCCTGTTTTAACGCAGCAGACGAAGGATTTTGTGGGTGGACTCGTCGACACTATTCAGGATTCAACAACTCAGAAGTTGACGACCTATCCCGGCTACGTCGACCCATCCTTGGTAGATCCCCAGGAGTCATACTGGGGTCCTAATCTAGTGAGGTTGGAGTCCATCAAGACCACCTACGATCCTAATGATATATTCCACAACCCCCAGAGCGTGAGACCAGCAGATCAGAAGACATAGGCGCTCATGAAATAGTGATTTTGATACCCATTGCGATAGTTGAATAGTAATTGGCATAGATCCGGTTGTTCCCGGTCATTAATTCGAGCTTATTCTAAACACCATACCAGCCTCCCTTCTTTCATGCTATCGAGTCCTCCCTATTCCTAAAGAAAATAATCTCTAACCTAGATATCATAGTGCGTAGTCCAGCTGGTTCCCCAGACGGAAAATACACCCCGCTACCCCACAAAGACCTTGACTACATATGCGGTCTAGGCTCGGTGTACACCCTGTATTGACGTTTCATTCTTCCTCCAATCAGGAGATGCAATTAACTTTTTTAATTATATGATATATTTCTCAGCTTACGATCTCTGCTAAGTGAGCCCTTTGCAGAATGGAGGGGAAAACCAGGTCATCTTCGAGGCGTAGTCATGATGAAGATTTCGGTGCTGTTCGCTAGGACAGCACTTCTGCTATCAAATCTTACACTTGTGTTGTCTTCGGAAACCCCGACAGCCAAAACCGCCAACGGTACATATGAGGGTCTTTATCTTCCAGACTGGAAACAAGATGCCTTCTTAGGTATGCCCTATGCACAACCGCCCGTGGGACAGCTCAGATACCGCCGTCCATTACCGGCGAACGAATCTTTCACCGAGGTCCGAAAGGCCACTCAGTATGGGTATAGCTGCATGCAATATGGATCAACCTTCGATATCTCGGAGGACTGCCTCACCATTAACGTAGTCCGTCCCGCCGGGGAACCAAAGAACCCTCTTCCTGTCCTGGTCTGGATCTACGGCGGCGGTTTATCCGTAGGCAGCACAGCCGATCCGCAGTACAACCTCTCGGGCATCGTGCAGGTTAGCCAAGACTTGGGCCAGCCCGTCATCGCCGTCAGCATGAATTATCGCCTGGCGCAATGGGGCTTCTTCCAAACAGCCCAGGTCCTCGCCGAAGGGTCGAGTAACGCGGGACTTCTTGATCAGCGTTTAGCCCTCCACTGGATCCAGGAGAACATTGCTGCGTTTGGAGGCGACCCAAGCAAGGTCGTTCTCTGGGGCGAGAGCGCCGGTGCCCAGAGTATTGCTTACCACTTATTCGCCTACGACGGACGTGACGACAACTTATTCCGTGGCGCCATCCTCGAGAGCGGCGGCCCAACCGGCGCACAAGTCGAGACACTCACGTGGTACTCGAGCGCAATCGAGAACCTAACCCGCACCGTCGGCTGCTGGGGGGCTACAAACCAGCTAGCCTGTCTACGAGACGTCGACTCAGCGGCGCTTTTCGCGGCGCATCCAAGCGTCGTCTGGAATCCCTTACTCGACGGGGATTTTCTCACCGGATATCCAAGCCAACTTATGCCGCAGGGGAAATACGTCAAGGTACCCCTCCTCATCGGCGCGAACACAGACGAGGGCTTCTCGATCTCCGGCACCTTGAATACAGAGGAAGATATCTTCAACAACATCTTCTTTTGGCGGAGCTACGCGCTCACGCCGCCAACGGTGCGCAAGCTACTCGAGCTGTATCCAGATGATCCGTGCCACGAACCGCCTTACGCGATCACGAACTGCACACGTAACGCTGCGAAGGGGCTTCAGTGGCGCCGCGCGACGGCGATTGGGGCAGACTTAGTCATGATCTCCGGGCGAAGGCGCATGGCGGAGCTATTTACGAGGGCCGGGATGCCGGTGTATAGCTACCGGTTCGACCAGCGGCCGTGGAACGGCCCCGAGTGGGACGGGGTGAAGCACTTCGTCAACGTGGCCTTTAGCTTCCAGAATATCTCCGGGTTACTTGGGCCTAGTCCGCAATATGACAGTCACGCGAAACTTGCGCGCGCGATTGGGCAGGCTTATATCGGGTTTGTTAACCATCTTGATCCGAATAAGGGGACTACCACCGCGAATAATAGTGGGGGAGGGAAAGTACAGGCGGAGGCAGAGGCGCTACCGCACTGGCCGGTGTATGATTTGAAAAGGCCGACGAATATGGTGCTCAATGCCACGAGGAATTGGGTTGAGGCGGATACGTGGAGGAAAGAGGGGATTGAGTTTATGATGACGCCTGGCGTGGCGAAGGAGTTGCTCTCTTGAGTTGAGAAATCTGCCTGGCTATTTCCAGATAGAAAATTAGAATGAACAAACTTAAACTTGGTCTCAACTGCTATTTTTATGCCTTTGGTTTGCTAGTCTAATGACTACTAGTTGCTGATTGAGGGATGTTTATATATTACAACCCTATTTGGATATGTAAACAAGCTGTTCATCTCTTTTTCTCCTCTCATCTCTTCATCCTTTTCTCTTTCCTTCTTCATCCCTTATTCCGGCACCATGGCTGACTCGATTAATGCGGTCTGCGCTGTTCTCAGTTTAGTTGCAAGATAGCGAATCACTCGGGGTTGTTCGACCGGGCAAAGGCGAGAATACATCGTCACCCATGGTTCAATCCGTAACTGGACCAGCCTTCTGATTCAGAGTTGCAAAGGAAAAGAATAGAGGTGAGTTGGTATAGAGCCTCTTATTACCCCTTATTACGTTCGCCCTGTCAAGCTTAACTTGTGTTTATATATGTATTATTTCTTACTTATATGTATATAATTGAAGCAGCCTTCCTTTTCTCTTTCAGCTCACGCTAAAATATAACCCGAAGAGGTTCGTCTTCGAGATATGAGTTATTCGCCTCATTATTTCCGTCGAGTGGCATGTCGCGCTGAGGTTGAGAATACTGCGGTACTGTATGCCTTAGGTCAACCAACATCTTCCTAGGACCTAAACACAAAATAGAGTACGTTAGTTACCTCTTCTTCTGTCTGGCCTGGATTAATAGGTATGTGTGCTTGCGTCTTACGTGTAATACCTTTTAACGCAGATTTGCGCGTTAACCGGTTTCTAAGTTTGCAAATTTTATGCCTAAGGTTGGATTGTACTCTGTCTAGGTTTACTCCCTTATTAAAAAGCTCGGCCACATCAACCCAGTTATGTTCAGCAATGGCAGTATTAAGAGCTAAGCCATTAAAGGCCCTTGCTTTCAACAGCGCGCAATAGTAGCAGTTTTTACTTATAACCTCGTCAATCGATCGATACCTATATTCCATATCATCCAGCAGATCTCGTACGACCTTACTATTGCCATAGGCAATGGCACGCTTTAATAGCAGAGGGGAATATTCAACCTCGACATTGTGAACAATCGATTGCTGCGTCCGTGAGTCGTAACCTGCGTCCATTGCCGCCCAGATCAGTAGATCTTTTGCATCCCTATGCCCGGTCCGGCTGATTATATGGGCGAGTAACTGGGAGGGCGTCGTCATCGGGAAACGAAATAGCACGGACAAGGAGGCAGACGCTAGAGATGCAGCGTGCAGCCGGTAACGCGATGGGCACACACTAGGTCAGATTGGAGAACGACGTACACCAGCTCGAGAGCGAGCTACTGAAGCTAGAGCGTAGAATCGATACGGCACAGAAATACACCCCGCTCGAGCAGCACTGCCAGAGTTGGGAAGAGGACGATGGTTATTCCGGCCTGGAATTGAAAATAACGGCTTACTATTTATTGACTTGGGCGAAGCTGAAGAGAAGGGAAGAAAAGAAGCCGAGAGAGATTCGCACGAGAACGCTAATACACCATACCTACAAGCTACAGAGCACTTACATGTACAACAACTTTCCTACGTAGCCAAGGGAAAGACTTACCTACCCAATACCGGGAGAAACATAAGAGGTACAGAAAGGCTTCCGGTCGCCCCCTCCCCCCCAACACATACGGAAGAAACCGTTCCAGTATATCTCTTAAGGGGGATCGAGCGAAGGCGTTCACCAGATGATGTTCGTGGGAGAAGCCATTGTCTCCTACTGATCAACTAGTGCAATTCGCCTTATTAAGCGTAACTGGTGGTTATGTACGTGTTATTACTTATTTATATGGATAGAACTATGCGTTTATTCTCAGGTTAAGCATTATCAGCAACTAACTTGCGCTGTGAGACCTTCTGTGTGATGGCTTCCTTGTGACGGCTTCCTCGGGAAGCCTTCTTGACGACCCTTGTCTGCCGAAGGCTTCTTGAGGACACCTTCCTTGGGAAGGTATCTGGCCGACGTTATCCTGTACTTAGTTTACACTTGTTGTTAGAAGATAGCCGAGCTAGAGAAAACAACAAGAAGATATTCACTCTCATACGAAGCCTTACACCCGAAGGGCTCTCAAGGTCGAGATCGACGTCGCCTTCGTCGTCGTCAGAGGTAGCAGAGTCGTCAGACGAGATAGTTTCAATGTCAGGAAGGGCGAATCTGGTTGTCTTGGGAGTGGCAGTCTTAGAAGTGGCTCGGGCAGCATTATAGGGCACCGATTACGGACATTGGTTGATAGGCCACCTAGGTTATTCTTGCACTGTTTTCTTAGCTCAGCTACCTGCGGTGTTGCCTCATTGCACAGCATTGGAGCTTAGTGATATATAATAGGCATGCGAGACAAGCTGTATACTGGGAATCTTTACAAAACTACAACCGAAAACGAAGAGTATTACAGAACTTCGCTTACTTACTTTCCATTTCGAATATCGACCAAGTCCAAACATAGCGGAAAGGTAAAAGGCCAGAACAGCGTACTAATTGGTCGTGTAGCTTTTATGTCATGGAATCAGCCCGGGCCTTTTTTATTGAGGAAGGACTACTTAACTTCCGACGCTCCATACTATATACAGAAGCCAAACAATATGGACGAAATAAAAGCGAAGCTAATTGCCAATTGGCACAACTGGGCAAAAATCCAAATCGGAGCGGCTCAACGGCAGGATACAGTCCAGACAGAGAACCCTAATATGCAGGAGATACTGACAACCATCTCTGCGCTTTTCGCATTGATGGAATCCGACCCCGAGAGATTCTGCAAGATAAGTCCGGAGACAGCACCATCCGGATCTATATTTGCACTTGGAAATTCATTAGAAAACTAGAATCGCGCAAACGTTATGTTCCAGGGGTTCAACCGCATGCGGAACACCAGAACCAACAAATACTGCTTTGCGACGACGCGCTTTCGGCTGTCTGCGGCAGGCGCGCGGGCCTACCGCGAAACCCAGAATACGCAAGATATGGCGCTACTCTGGCAAGAACGTTTCGTGGCACTCCAAGATCGTTGGGAATCGATAAGTCGGTCCACGAAAGCGCCATCCTTCACGCTTCAGTTTATCGACTGTATGGTTAGCGTCATGACCGCGTTTAACCCGATGAGTGTCGTCTTGCCTACGATGCTTAAGCCCGAGTTGCCAGCACTGAGACAACCCGAGATCGATCTGTTAAAGTATATATTAGGTATCCGCTCAGCCGCGTCGAGAGCCACAACGCCCAATGCAGCAGTCGGGGAGTCTGCCCTCGACCTTGCGGCCGGTGTTGCCAACATTTCAAACCCGAAGGCAACCTCCTTGAATATAGACTTCCCTGAGCTCAATTTAACAGGATACGACTGGGAGATGTATAAGATCTGGACAAAGGCCTTCGCAGGTCTGTACTATTTCGATCTTACTACCGACTTGGACCGTAAAATATACAGCATTATAGCGGCAGAGGGCATTGATATTGAGCTTACCGATCTACTACAGTGCTGGCCCTTCAACTCCGGGATTGTCGATTACAAAAAAGACTTTAAGGACGCTATACAACGTAGAAAGCCATACGACGCATGTGAGGACTTTGGTTCATCATTCATATTCAACACACTCTGCAAGGATCTGAGGCTTGGGTTGCCGACGTCTAGATTTGCAGTCATTAACGCAGCCATGCCCGTCATTAGCATATCGTCAGGGTCGTCGGGTTGTACAGCGTCACCAGTATCATCTGCACTTCGCATAGTGGCTAGAGACCGTAGTAAATATGGACACACAGATCGTGGTGTAGGAAACCGTTAAGAGGCAGCGTCAACGGCTCTGCAAGAATCTTAACATGCAAACCGTCAAGAGAATCGGTGTATTAGGGCCGGAAAGCTCCTGTCAATGGCGCCGCAAGTAGTCATAAGCCTACACAAAATTACACTAGGTTAGGCAGCTAACTCACCCGCAGGTAGCCTAGACTCTGCGGATAGTGCGGATCTTGCAGGTGGTCCTATGGATATTCGATTCAAAGGCTGCAGTATTCAAGTAACGGTGTTCGTTACATTTGTGTTCCTTAAGGTGAACCAAGAGGACGCAACTTACTTCCCAGCTAGAACTGAGGTTAATGCTCCAACAATCTAACCGCCTTTCTTAAGCTCATAATTTCTAGTCGTGCCTCGAGTCTTTAAATACGGGTCATCAAAAGCTGTCTCTTAAAGATACAAATCGGAAACGAACTCATAAGCGGAAAAGAGTATCAGGCCAACGATTCTTGCTAGGCTATTACCTCGGGACTATAATGTTAGTATTCATCACAAAGATCCCTCTAGTTTCCAGTGAACAACCTGCGGTATATCGAACATCAACCCTAAAGAAGCTAAAAGAGAACCATTTTGGTTCTGTGATACTCAAGGGCCACATTTGAAGACGGACGCACTGTTCTAGAGTTCAAGCCCCGCAAGGTCTTAAGTGTAACCAACGAGAGTAGAGCGAGTCACGCAAAAGCAAAATCAAGTAATAAATGTCTACTTTGAAAGAACTATTAGATCCTAAAGCTCATAAGTATTCCAGCCCTAGATTAAGATTTATACAATTGCGACTACTGTGTATTAACTTGTGAGAGTAGTTGTGTAAACTAGAGCACCTTAAGGAAGTTAATGCAGCACTAGTAACTTTTTGTTGAAAGGTATATCATAAGCGGCCGTCTTGTTGATGATGGGTATTCAACCCGAACCTGGCTAGCATCGGTGAGTATTCGTTCTAATCTTATAAAAAGAAGCCCTCTGTCACGCCTTTTCCGGCTAGACGGTTAACAAGGTGTCGGAAAACTATAGGAAGCGTCGGAGCAAGGAAGGCCAAAAAAAAGAACGTACAACACCGAGGATTCGCTGGTCGTCACCGACCCAACTACTAATTCAGCCCTCAACTGGCTTATCTATGGGAGAGCGGACGGGATCCCGAGTTTTCCAGTGGGTATGGTCGTACGTGACAGCTCAAGGCGTTGTTCGAGTCTATATGATGCCATGCCTAGTGGTTGTGGAGGCGATTCTCATGGCAGGGAGGTACAGCAATACTGCAACTCAAGCTTCTATGTAGTCCAACGATAATCATAAAAGGTAGATGATACGAAGTTTAGTCTCGCCTTGAATCAAAAAAGATATGATCTATACTCCAGGTGTAGTATCGATTGTTGACTGAACATTATCTCTCTGTCTGTCGTCGCGTGGGCAAGGGGCGTAGTATCCAGATCCTATTATCCTTATGGTATAGATAGAACGATCGGGTAACTTAATACTTAGATTCGATATACGAGTGAGTATATGTCGTAAAAGACCAAAGTCGGTTTGTTCATCTATTCACATCGTGACTCTATCACGAGCATTAAGCTCTGAGGTATCTAGTTTAGGTAAGCACATATCTAACCCTAGGTAGATAGCTGTTGTCAACGTTTCACTCAGCGGAGTTTTCCAGAAAACTATTTAGCGCAGTGCTAAAGAAAGAAGAAAGCGATCTAATCTCTGCATCATGTATAACCGTATCCTGATATATTCACGATCGGCAGTGGGGGAGCCAACGGCGTACCGAATGGTATGCTACATTAGCCTAATGTACGCCGCCCGCTCCTCATCGCTGGACTCGATGCCTTGTGGACCATATACTCTGTGTAGATTATAACACTCGGGTAATTCCTCGTTGCAGTCGCACGTGGCGTTCCACTGCATGTTTGGCTGCGGATTGTCTATCTGTTGTACGCCTGAAGGGTTGAGAAGCAGCTGCGTAACGGAGCATCGGGTCCTCCCATAACCCACGCCATATACATGCGCTTGATATATATTGACATATATCCCGTGAACACTGTAGTGCCGCTCTTAGGGGTGTCGTGCGGTACCATAACCCTGACGCCAGACGCGGGGTAAGTGTACGAGACTATGACTGTCTCTCGTGATACCTGCTTCTTGTTTCTCAAACTCGTGTCGTAAGTAGGCATATTAGGTACGATTTTTCGTCGGTGCCACCGATTCGGAGCTCTGCTGTCGTAACCCGCATGGAGTTATCTTTAGTTTAATGAGAAGGGTATGGGACGGATCGCCGCGCGCCCACTTCACGAGCCGCTGGTTAAGGCATGTGCCCTTAGGTAGGTGTGCCCCCGAGGTCAACTAGGTCAACCATCCCGACCGGCAAGAGATCACGGAGCAAAATACCTGTCTGGGTGTGCCAAGAAGAATTGGAGGTCTTAAAGCACCCTAGTAATTGGGCGGCGAAGTCTAACCATCATGAGGCGGTCGCGTCCAAACGGTCTGGAAGTCTAGAAGAGACCTGCATGCAGCATATCTGCGTGGGATCAGCATGCAGACCGAGTGTGGTTATCGTTCTGGCTAGGGACCATACCTACCTAGCTCCCTAGGCGGCGGTAGACAGACGCGAAAGAAGGCATTGTTGGATAACAGCTGACCTAGCCGCTTGGCATGCCTTTCTGTAATAGGGAGGTCTTTATTCAATTGAGTCGCATCCCTGGATTGTCGGGCCACAGCTTGGGGTGCGGGAGGTATATGGATATAGATATACCTACACGAGCAATACACACTGGCAGGCTAGCTGCAGAAGCAAGGCAGTGATTGTGCGCAACTCGAGAACACTTGCGTATTTACTGTATGTCTCAGATGCTCATGAACTACCGCGCTTCATGGCGTATATATCTATCTTATACTTATGCCTAGCGGAGTGTCGGTCGGATCTTGCCGTTAGTACTTATAAGACTAGCGTACCAAGAATATAGCATTTGAAATAATAAGTCTTATAAGAAGATAAAAGCTATGATAGGTTGGTCTTTTCAATATCTACCGGTGGCTTACGCATTGTCAGCAACTTCGGCTGGGAGCTAGATTCTTGGCTTTAACCAAGCGTCAACCACCCAACAAGACATCCAAACCACGTTAGGAATGTGAATAGGGAGATCAATAACACGCCGTCGGGATTCTGTAATGAGCGCATTGTCTCTCTTGGCCTTCAGAAGGACTGGGAACCCGGTACTGTCGTAGGAATTAATCTAGAGCTACAGGGTAAGAAAATGGGGTGGGTTACAATCATAACGTCGAGTTGCTTTGACAATTTCCGGTCGAAGATAGAAATACCATGTCGTCGTTTTCATGTAAACCACTCAGCCTACGCCTTGCGCCAATCTAGGTAGGAATGAGACCACAATACCACCGGGGCTCGTCCATCCCGCGACGGGGGATGCAGATAAGGCCATTTGGCCGGCGGGATAATGCATGGGACTGATGGCTGGTAGGATGGATAGAGAGCTCGCCATCCAAGCTTTCCCGTGTGATCCATCTTGGCATCACCTCTTTGTTCGCGGTGAAGAACGGCAGTGATTTTCCCCTGCCAAGCTCGCATCGTGGGGTTTCTTAGCGATCCCACTAGAGACCCCGGCGCGCGCGCGGCCTAATACCACAACGGAAGCTGTTTTGGTTATCATTGTCTGCATGCATGCTTGGGAAGACCCCAATCCTGGCGCTGCGAGATGCGTGATACGTGATGCCGAGCTTCAGTTGCGTCGTTGCGCGATGTCGCTTCTTGGAGGCAAAAAAGTACAAAATACCATGGCCCGCCATCCCGCCTCCGTGAGGAATTGGAGAGCACTCTCTGCTCCTCGAGTCCGATTGCGCTCGCCTGCTCCTGTCGCTCCCCTTCTTGCACACGCATATTTGCTGTGTTCTGTTTCGTAGAAGGGCTGCTTGCCGTTGATCATCATGGTTCGCAGCAGCTTTGTGCTGTCGCTGCTCGCCAGCGCGGGAGGTTTCCTCGCGTCTGAGGCTAAAAATGTCCCAAAGGCGAAGCTCGTTCCTGGCAGCTATGTGGTCGAGTTTGAAGATTCTCACGTATGTGCCCACAATTCTAATTATTGAGCTATACCTTTCTGACGGGATAATTTGGTTAGGATACTTCCGAGTTCTTCGGCAAGATTGACTCAAAAGCGAGCATGCGCAGTGAGTAATACCAATTTTCTTTTCTTATTTGGACTATACCCTAGGGAGCAGCGTTGATTTAAAATCATGTGCTGTCTCAGCAGTTATTCATTGCTTCAACTACACGCGATGCCGTCCTGAGGAGCAAATTTGACTTACAATTCTACAGTGAGCTTCGACTCCTCTCTTTTCAAGGGCGCATCGATTCAGTTTCACGACACCGGGTCTGCGGAAGAGGAGGCTGCAGCTCTTATAAACCTAGCAAGTGTTAAGCGTGTCTGGCCCAACCGAATCTACGATCTCCCTAAGGATAACGTGATTTGGACGGGTAAGAGCAAGGATGCAAGCACTGCCGATGCCCTTGTTAAGAGGCAATCTAGCGATACTTTCACTCCCCATCTAATGACCCAGGTGGACAAGCTGCGAGCTAAGGGTGTGATCGGCAAGGGTATCAAGATTGGTGTTATTGACACCGGAATTGATTACACACATCCCGCGCTAGGAGGGTGCTTCGGCCCCGGCTGCCTAGTCTCGTACGGTACCGATATTGTTGGTGATGACTACGATGGCTTCAACACTCCTGTTCCCGATGATGAGTAAGTTTGCCCCGGAGAAAGAAGTGGAAGTGAGATATAGAGAAACGCAGGAGGCTAATATCCACACAGTCCCTATGATGGATGTGCCGGCCACGGTAGCCACGTCAGTGGCATCATCGCAGCACAGGCAAACGAGTATGGGTTTACAGGTGCCGCACCGGGAGTGACGCTCGGCATGTACCGTGTCTTCGGTTGCACTGGAAGTGCCGCCAACGATGTTCTTATCGAGGCCTACCTGAGGGCGTTCAAGGACGGCTCCAACATCATTACTGCATCCATTGGTGGCTCTTCGGGCTGGAGTGAGGACCCTTGGGCGGTCGTCGTGTCTCGAATCGTCGATGCTGGTGTGCCTTGCACCGTATCTGCCGGAAACTCGGGCGATATGGGCTTGTTCTACGCCAGTACGGCGTCAAACGGCAAGCGAATCACATCGGTCGCCTCCATTGACAACTGGGTTACACCTACACTACTGATTGACTCGTCTTTCACCGTTGATAGTGGCGACGAGGAGACCTTCGGCTACGTTGTCGGCGACCCGTCCGCCTGGGCTGGCGTCAACCTCCCTCTGTGGACTCCTAGCTTCGACACCACGGACCCTGCCATGGGCTGTGATCCTTTCCCAGCCGACACCCCTGATCTGTCTGGCAATATTGTCCTCATTCGCCGTGGTACCTGTACTTTTGTCCAAAAGGTCACCAATGCTGCCAATGCAGGTGCTAAATACGTGATGTTTTACAACAACGTCGCTATCGGAGCTACAGGCCCTTCAGTAACTGATGTTCCGGCTATCCTAGCTGTTGGCATGGTAAGTGTGATCTACCTAAATATTCATTGTATGATGCTAACGCCGAATATAGACCACCGCAGCTCAAGGTGTGGACTGGGTGACTGCTCTTGCTGCTGGCTCCACGATCACTCTCGCTATGGTTGATCCAGAGACCGCTCCCGTCTCGTAAGCATTTCCTCTCATGTTTTATAAGTATAGGGTTTGGCTTCTAACATAACGCAGTCTGATTACCTCCAACAACACCGCCTCTGGTGGAACCGCCAGTACCTTCACCACGTGGAACCCTACTTTCGAGATGGATGTGAAGCCCCAGGTTGCATCGCCCGGTGGTAACATTCTGTCGACCTGGCCACAGACACTTGGCTCTTATGCCGTTATCTCTGGTACTTCCATGGCGTGCCCTCTTGTCGCCGGTATCTATGCTCTCATTGCTGATGTCCGAGGCACCTTCGACCCCGCTACCCTAGAAGCCCTAATTGCTTCTACGGCGAACCCGAGATTGTACAACACCGGCAGCGCAACTGCTCCTTACCGGGCCCCAGTTGCACAAGTCGGAGCTGGTCTAGTTCAAGCTTACGATGCTGCCTATGCCACCACACTACTTAGCAAGTCGTATCTTGCGTTCAACGACACCGACAACCTTGTCAAGACTCTGGACTTCACCATCAAGAACTTGGGTAAGAAGGCGGTGACTTACAAGCTGGGTAGTGTTGGTGCCCTTACCGCATATACCTTCTCGGACGACATCTACCCCGATTTCTTCCCCGGGCTAGAAGTATCTGACGAGTACGCCAAGATCACACTGAGCCACTCCTCAGTCACAGTACCTGCTCGTGGCAGCGCCGTCGTCTCCGTGACCGTGACACCTCCTAAGATCGACGGCACCCGTCTTCCCGTCTACTCGGGCTACATCACTCTCAACGGCACTAACGGCGAGAACCTCTCGCTGCCATACAACGGTGCCGTAGGTAGCTTGCACGGAACCCAGGTTCTAGACACCGGCTACCTCTCCATCTCAAGCGACCCCGACCTGAATCCCGTGACCGGCAACGCATCCTTCGTGCTATCCAAAGACCCGACCGCTAGCGTCGTCCAGCCCGTTGCCGTTATACTCATGGCCTTCGGCTCGCCCCGCGTCAGCATCAAGATTGTCGCGGCCAGCGGCAAGAAACTAGGCGACGTCTTCGGCTCGCCCTACGACTATTTGTCCCGTGACTCTTTCCCTATCCCCTTCGATGGCCGTCTCGCGGATGGCACGTATGTGCCCGCTGGCGACTACAAGTTCTCCATCGAGGTCCTACATATCTTCGGTAACGCCAAGAGGGCGCAAGAGTGGGATGTCGCTGTTACAGCACCTTTCTCTGTCCGTTACTCGTAATCAAGCTAGATTACAAAGGTTAGGAAATAGGGGGCTTAAGGGATGTATCTCTTAGATTATATGTACCTAATAGTATAAATATAAGCAATGTTAAATAAGTAACATGTTACTACGACCATATATAAGGATCCTTATAATATTGACTTATATCAGCTACAAACATGCCAAGCCCCTGTTGAGTAATCAAAATAGGTACCGAGACTACGTTTCGGGTGACCTAGAAGGAATGCAGCTAGAAACGAGACGGTAAGTGGAAGCGGAAGAGCAATTCGAAGCGAGAGGTCAGGTTATATCATCAAGAAGCCATCGCGATGCTAAGCTTTTATACTTTCCCTGTTATTAGGAGTTATCTATCTCTAATGAGCCAACCTCCAACAGTACTACCCCACATTTATGTAAATTTCAAGAGTAGAGACAGCGGTTGTTACCTAGTAATTAACTAATTATTCCATCAAACTTGAATTATTTTATACTCTTAGCGGCCAAAACTTCCTCTGCAATGAATCAATTGTTCATTGTTTATTCCTTGTTTAATACAGCATAAACAAACCTAAGATCATATGCTTATGCATCTAAATTATGGTTGTACCTAATTATGCTTCAATCGGGATACTAAAAAATTATGGAAAAAGACCCCTGCAATGGAAGCTTTCGATGCCACAACAATCCCTGTCGCTGATCAGACATTTCTAATCCTCACAACCAACAGCTCCAGCTGTGCATACAGTACCTAGGTAACTTCGTGTATGTGTATGTGTAAGTACCAAGGTATAGTTCAGCCTTACCACTGTATTCTTTGCACTTACACACCCCGAGTCCAGGTTGTCACAAAGGTTAATCAGCATCGCAAAAATGCTAGGCCTTCAATGCCGTCGCATTGTTGCCTCTGCACTTCGGCAGGCATATCCTTCCGCACGAACCAGCCCTCTCAACACCAACACACTACCCTCACATAGCCAAACCAGAAACCTGCGATTGGCAGCAACTCCACGAGAGACCCGACAAGTCCGAATATCACGATACTCGACCGTCCCCGATGCTGTGTCGCCCGAGAAGCCAGATTACCTCAACGATGCAGAGTCAGCCATATGGGACAAGCTCATAGCGGAATTCTCCCCGACAGAGCTGATGGTCCAGGACATCTCTGGTGGCTGTGGCTCCATGTACGGGATCGAGATTACCTCTGAGAAGTTCCGCGGCATAAACATGCTGAAGCAGCAACGGATGGTCAACACTGTGCTCGGTGAGGAGATGAAGAGTTGGCATGGCGTCCAGCTGCGCACAAGAACGCCGCAGTAGCAATAAGGCAGGCACGAGGGGATAGCCACTATCACGTCTCGTTGCGTCTGGTGGTTGCAGTAGTCATTGAAGCAGGGAATCTATCCGTAATTCACCACAATTCATTCTACATACACCGCGTATATACACAACAAGCCACCCTTTGCAGAGCTTCTTTGATACATACACCTCCGACGACCACGCAAAAGAGAGGCTAGGGAAGATGAATGAGCTGGATTGCCTCTCCGGAAATCGGAATGCTACATTCGCACCCCTTACATTACCGCACGGCGACTACCGCTTCCGTTGTACAGCAGTATACCTCTAGACTGGAACATTGAACTCAAACCTGCGTCCTCGAACATTCTCTCGAGTTTCTAAGGGCCACTTTAGGTTTGAGTGATAATCCTGGATGGTGGCATCACTCAACCACCCGCAGCCACTTCCTAGATCGGTTGTGATGCATCAGACCGCTTCCACATGTATAAATCCTACAGTCGTTTGAGACTTTATATTAGATCAACCCCGGTAGGAGTAGGCAGCCAAATCCATACTAATTAGTTTCATCCCACTCCAGTAAATGGTACTTAGTATGAACTCAGTATCTTTAATATACTAGGTATTCAGTCCATATGCCTCTTCACGTCATCTTGGCAACAACCCTTGGGGTACGTCAAGGAATCCAACATTTGTAGGAACATCTTGATAAAGCCACGACATGGAGTTGGGTAGATGTCAAGCAATGCCACAAGTTTCAGGTCACCTAATGTCAAAATGCCAATGAGGCGCTATACTCAAAAATAGTCTAGACTTTCGTAGGGCATCACATTTTAGCCTCATGTCTACAAGGTCCGCATGGGACGGCCTTGACTAATAGCGATAACCCATAGTTATAAACTATCACTGCTTTTTTCGGCTAGCCTAGGGCAATGCAAGTTGCGTCCTGCATGTGAGTGGCGCCTTAAGACCCTAGTTACCCGCTGACAGGATCTGAAGATCTATATAGATATTAGGAGATGCCTTCAAGAGGCTAGATGTCAGGTGGCTGAGAATCTATGAAGGCAACCCTGTCTTAATCGAGCTTTAGAAGCAGTGGGGAGGCTCTAGTTAATGTCCCGCAACAGGTGGCGGTGTAGTAATAGATAATATTTTGAGACAGCTCACAAGCACTACAAGATACACCGGCCCGGTGCAAGCCGTTGCCGATCGACCGTTTTTGGTGCCAAAGAACATCCGTGACAGATCCGCGACCAGGAATGTTGCCTATCAATAGTTGTAGTAAAAACAATTTCCTACAACTAACTCCCCACGGACGATACAGCCCAAGCCGCACAACTTCTATTCTCGTGAGATCACGTTGTGGATCTGTGGTTTCCTGTCTTCCTTGTGTAGACGTAGTCACATATTTGGTTGCATTAACTATAGCTCATCATAGTTTTTTTTTTGGTTCTATCACGAAGCCTTATATCAAGAGTTGATCTTTGCACACGACGTGTAACACAAAATACGAATCTAGCGCCATTAAGCAATGGGGGCTAAATAGCGCCCAAATAAGTATCTCTTCTGCTCGAAACAGACTAGGTAACCTCCTAGGTCGCCCATTCAGGCTCTACAACAGTGCAGGGCTACGACCAATTGGAGATGATCTATTCGTAAACATGTCAAGTCGTGTACCTACGTAGTAAGTCATACACCATCTCCATACCCGTGGAGAGGCCCTCGGCTTAGGTACTCACTTGAAGTTAGTATCGTATTCTTCACAAAGACTCTTGACATTCCTAGACCGCTTGCTAGTCTAAATTTACGCCCCGCTCGTGTTCACGGAACTAGGCTTTCATTTTCCGTTATAGATTCCTACTGGCTGTTTTAGTATTCTAGAAGATGCCGCCGGCGCAGAGAGTGTGTAGTATCTACCAAATTTTGGTCTTATCACTTTTCTTTTTCCCCCCAATCTACAGAGCATAACGATTTAAGTAGTTAAGGGTACTTTGAGGCTCATATGATCTACAAGTGAGCACTCTCGTTTGTACGCCCCCCTGTTGACAACCTATATATGCCGCTTCTGCACTAAGAGTGGCTGAGCGATCCCTCCATGGCCATATCTACGCAAATTATGTTTACTAATGCCCAGGTGGTTAGCAACATGTTAAATATCAAGCGCTTCCCGTCGTTAATTTTACTGATTTCTCGAGAGCTCGTCTTAGCCCGTAGTTACCGGGGAGTTTCCGGTTAAGGGTTCGTTCGAAGTTGTGGCTTACACTTAGCTACTAGTGGAGCAGTACCGAATCGAAAATCTTTGAACCCCATAGCTCACGCCCATGGCTGAATTGTCTTACGCCAAGTCCCCTGCATGGTGTGGCAGATCTCATTTGATTACTGAACAACTATCTATTAACATTCTGCAGCCAAACCCCAGTGAAATTGTACCTAGGTACCCGTATTGAGCTTACCCACTGATGTCATTCATCGATGCCGGGGAGAAGGTTCCAGTTGATAGCTCACAAGCACGGCTTTGACCTCCGGGCACCGGCCACCGGCCACAGGAGCCGAAGAACCGATGCTCCTTAATCCAATATTAAACGCGTAACTTCATATTATACCCCGTCATTTTACCGTCATTGTAAGCCGGGCGATGAACCGATATAGGTATTTATACATTGAGCAACGTTCTCAGACCAGCTAAACCTTGTAAATACTCGGGAGACTAACTGGTATGCAGGTATACGCCGTGGCTAAAGGGTGTATCACGGACCCAGCCTTACTGCCAATGTGTACCAGGCCGGAGATTTGACAGCCTCGCCTAAACGAAGTCGGAGCTTCTGTTGAATTCTAGATCCATGGCATTATCACACGGGAGACAGAGCAGCTCGAAAAAAGAAAGCACAAATCGCCCCTGTGTGTACACAGCAACCATGACCAGCATCATGGTGTCAGATACGGTTGACCTAAAGCCATCATGCTCTGTGTTACGAGAAGAAACCTCACCCTTTTGCATCTGTTGCTAGGTTTACCCTAGACATCCACGCCTCCCTATGTCTATGATGGTTGCTCAAGGGACGGCCTCGTTCTCCACAGACGCCTTACAGCGTAACTCGGCGATAGTCACCTTATCGATGGTGCTCAATTCTGAATAGGGTCTTATTATCACCCCCTTTCTTCTCACCGAAGAGCTCAAAGTCAACCAGGGCATCAGGGTGTGCATATGAGCTCTATAAATCAGGTCAATGCCTCGGTCTGGTCTAATTTTGAGGCCTCCCAGGTCGCACAACGATAGCAAGATACCCCCTTTTCTATATTCACCTTGAGGAGAGACATACTGACATTATGGTCACCGTCGCAGTCGAGCCCCCTTCTCAAGTCCAGAAGCGGACGGTCCTCTACCCTCCTCTGGTGGTTATGTCCCAGACCAATCAGTATGCCTTCTATCAGGTCGTACTTATGGACTCCCATGGACATGCCGTTGAATCGGATATCCTCCAAGGTACCCTATCAGCGTCTCCTCAGCCATTAGAGGGTGCCGCGGGTAGAGGCAGAAGCCCGAGGGACTTCGCGGTCTTTCCCGACTTGGTTATCAGCAGATCTGGGACGTACTCCATTCAAGTCAACGCGTTCCAGATAGACTTTCACTCCATTCCGCCCACTACGCTCCATGCGGCTGCCGTCGCCACTCGAGAAATTCGGGTCCGTAGTTCGCCCGTTTCTGAAGAACGACCCTGTAAGTCCTCTGTGCCTGAGGAATTTCTATATTGTCACAGAGCTAATTGCTATCACTACAGCAAGCTCGGAATCTAGAATGCTAGCCAGGTTGTCCCAGGGCGGTTTTCCCATCCCATAAGCCCCACGCTAGAGAGGAAGCGGAAGGTTTTGCCGAAGAATTATTGGCCTTTAGAGGTATAGATGGGTTAATACTAGAGACGGGGGGGAAATTGGCGAGTTTCCTAATCAGATATCGCAGTCATTGCAGAGGGACAACAGCACACCAGCTTTTAGCGCTATCAGTTGGAGATATTACCTTCGATCTAATAATTTTTAATAGAAAACTTAAGATCTGGAGAAAATGATATCCATAATATCAAGTCAAACACCGTGTTCTCTTGGGATTAGTCTATGATAAGCTACATAGGCATATCTACCTCAACTAGATGTGACGAATCCCTCCCGGTTTTCGGACGATGCCATTCACGGAGATAGAGCCTACAAAATCTTCAATACCTCAAGGCTAAACCCTTTAGCATGATAGTGTTCCATGTATCTACTACCTTAGACTTGTCGCTTTAACGTTACAGATCAGCAATACCCTGAAACACTCCTGATTACTCTGGAGATGGTGTCGTATACCAAATTGGAGGATGATAGCCCCTGAACGCTTATCAACCGGCTCTTCTTCCTGTGAGGCTCACTCATCCTAAGATAATTGCGCTTGATATAGTCAAGAATGGATCATTCCCGGGCTCCATTGTCAGCACGGTCTACCTAGATCCCAGATGATGCCGCGTCGCCAAGGTCCTGCCGCATTGGTCGAAGAATGCCGAGTCTACGGGCCCCGAAGTCGTACCGAAGCTTCCGTCGGAATATAGCTAGGTGCTTATTATTAGGTGATTCTAGGCTTAAAGATCGCTGAACGTGCAGAAAAAGTGAGAACGTGTTGAAGTCCAGAACTTTTAGACCAAGAAGCTAGTATAAACCCCTCGTCAACCCGGCTTGCCGATCCGGGTCAGAGTTGTTGTTGTGATATAAAGATAGATCGTACATGCAAAAAGGGACCTCTATGCATCTTCAACAACGAATCAAGGCTTCCCAGGCACACGGAAGAGGCTACTTCCTAGGCCACAGGGCTGACCCCAAAAGAAAAAGGGACCCCCACCAACCCAACATAGAAGAACACACTCCTCAAAAGCTACCAACCAAAACTCTATGTTTCCCGGATTGAAACGCTCCCGTAGAAATTGCTTCTGCAGCACGCGACTCGGCCACTTTTTCATCGGCTACACGCACATAGGGAAATTTCTAATTGCCCCACCGCTACTGAGGATTATCCATAGGCTTTACCAGAACCCATCAACAAAAAACCGATTGACGATAATAAGATTTCGATGCCTAACTTAGGCGTTTTTTCCCTGATCTGCAGGACATTACTGGATTCGGTTTTGGCGTCGCACGCTAGGAAACGTCCCCGAGTTCATCATCTCGCACGAATTAGGTAGTCTACAGACTGCAGGGATTCCATTACGCGTTCGACCAATAATTATCTACGCTACAAAAATCACGGACAAGTGCAGTAGCTACAATGCGGAGGGCAGAGTCCACGTCACGTTGTTTAATAAAACACTCTTAGGGTACCATTTTTCGCCGGTGAAGGGCATATAGTATCACCCCAGTGACATACTGGATTAGATCCGATCCGACAGTGACGAACTTAGTGTGAAATAATTACGGCTACGGGACCCGTAACCGGTCCCACGCAAAGAAGCTATCTGACAGAATCTCGCGGGTCTAATTTATGTATCCGGTGTGTCGGGTCCGTTGCCCTAATACCTTCTAAGACTAGATAGGGGACCTGAAAGTATTTCGCTCCGGGGTATCCCCTTCAAGGTAGGCAGTGATAGACGGTGTTTTGCGGCGCACCCTTCGGGTTGACCCCGGCCGTTAGGAGCGGCATGGATGGCTTCGGCCACCATCAATTTTGAAGAGTGAGGCGAAAGTCTAGATACTGAACTGAGAGACTCGGGATTTGGACCATATGCCGCGGTGATCCACAAGTCTCGCCTTGTCAAAGGCTTTTTCAGTTAAATTTTTAAATGATAATCCTGTAACTAGACTAACCCTTTCCCCTAAATATGTCTCTGACCACCACAAATAGAGGCGAAGACAAATATCAGGGCAAACATCGAACGACATTACATCAGACAAGACTAAGAGGTATCACTGTAGATACGAATCGCCGCACAAGCGACGATATCGGCGACTCTTCTGATCTAGAAGTGTCGATGGGTTATCGATTCCTAGTTGCTTACCATGTCGAAGGCGAGTTTCGATATGGAAGACGGCTGTTATTTTTAAGAGGCGGTCAGGAAGTAAACTTCCGCCCTCAGACACAATTTACTATTTCGTCGTAATATTGTACTTATCACTACTAACTCAAGCACGCGGAGGGTATTCCGGCCTGCAATGCAAGGCAGAGGTTGTCTGATGTACTCTACATAAGCTCGTGCAGTTGAGACAATATATCGATTTTTGTTATATAGACACACCATAGACAGTCTGTAGATGTTACGGCCTCATATTCAGACATAACCTACATACAACAGTAAATTGGTGATGTATACAGAGGCAAAAAAAAGCTCGAAAAGGTAGACATTGAGTTGATCCCATGTCTCGGAATCTCAACCTAAGTTATCCATAGCTAATCAATTAAATTTAACGGCCACAGATGCTGCTTGCCCTAGAGATCACCAAATTTTCTACCGAAGTCAAGTTTGAAAGAGTCCTCAATTATCACCAGAACCGTTGTTTTAGACAATAGCCCGTCGTAGGCTCTTCGCTGTGTGTTCCATGTACATACACATGCTCCCCAGAGTTCTCCTGAAAGATGCTTTGGGGTTATGACTATTAGGCGTAAATCTAGAATGTTTGTCTTCTCGGAGTTTAGACTTACCGCGTCTCTAAACCCAGTCAAGCCTACTTTTGCTGCTTCTTTTTACCCCCCTTGCTAGTCATGGCGACTCTCTGCCACTCTATGAAAAATCTAAAGCCCGTCCATATCAATTCCAGTATAGGCCCTGGCTAGAGCTTCTGCGTTATATTACGTACAGATCCTTTCCTTTTATCCTTACTCAGCGGAGCGTTACAAACTTGGTTGTGGCGGTTGGGATTAGAAGCTGAAGGGTATAAGACGAAAGTCGCTACTCCGCGCAGAAATCCAATGAATCTTGTTATTTTATCTAATAGGTCTTGATAGCTCGCACACCATCAAAAGCATTATTCATTCGCCGGTTTCTCCATGTAGTCATGTTCATATAGCCAGCCAGTAATCGATTTCACATGCTGATAAAAAGAAAGATATGAAGACTAGTTAATGACTAGGATTGCTATATTTTATATTTCTCAAATCGGAAGAGGCCTGCTACAATTGACTAATGATAATACGGGAACTTCATAGATATAAAGCCAAAGTGAGGAACCGTATGGAAAATGCTTCCTTCAGTTGCGATATGTAGCTGTACTCATCCAGTAATAGACAGATTTGTAAAAGACTAATCTTAGTGACTTTTCCTTTCAATTGAGATCCGGCTTATTTGGGAGTCCTAGGTGATGCAACTCGACATGGCCTTATGGTAGTACATATCACCTCACATATGTAAAATACCCGTGGCAATGTCTATGATATGCAATAATTCTAACGTCATAGCTAGACGTAAGGACGGTTTCCGGTCATTATTTCTGGTGTAAATCATACCCGGGGCGTTGTTTTTAGGTGAGTTTGCAGAGGAATATCATTTAGGGCAGGCCGTTATCACGGCCACCTTTTTTTCTAGCAGTAGCCCAGAATAGAATGACACCCATATTGAAACCGGAACTGACCCCCACGATGAGGCCACGATGTTTGAACGTTGTCTAATCTTGCCGGTAGCATCCTTTTCTCATACCTGGTAACTTATGATTGTGGCAATTGGCATCTAGGATCACTAGGCTTGGCCACCCATATCGCTTATTCTTGACTGATTTGGTTTCTTCTCAGCTATTTATCTGCAAAAGCGCGTGTGAAGGTGTTAAGGTACTAAGGTAAGGCTAACTATTTTATGCATGACCTGGATATCGCTTACATACCCACCAATCGAGATCCATTAAGAAACGCCTCACTCTGCTGATGATCGCCGTTTAAGCCCTAGACAATTGCTCTTATGGGTGTGCTGATGACGTTGTATTTGCCCAAGTGTTGTGCGCCAGGCTATTTATCAATGGGAAAACTGGAAAATTCAAAAAGGACAATTGAAATTTTTTTTTGGATGTGGTGAGCACATTGAAGGTCTCAATGTCGGCAAGCTGCCGTGAAGAGGGGTGGACCAATTTTCCACGCAACAGAACAAGCACAACATGAAGCACTGCCTAGATCGATTGTCTACGAAGGCTAATACATGGCGTCATCGTCGCCTTCATATCCACTCATACAACTACATTGCGCTGTCTTGATCTCATCACACCGTTGACATCGTCAATGATTATAGCAGAACCGCGAGACCCTATACATCATGACCCTAGGACTAACATCATGACAATGTACATGAGTCAACACTCCCATCGAAAGGACGAAGATGCAACACTGCAAGCCACAAATACTACCTAGGTGTTGAGGGTACGATCTAACTCCCCCAGGATGGGCGTCCTACACCGAGCCGGGTGGCTGCAGTTGTTGCGATGCATTGAACACGACATGCATTATTACTAGATCCATACTATCTCGATATGCCCCAAATCCGGGAACGCACATTACGATCCCCTGAAAGGCCGCGCCAAACCGACAGCTGACAGGTTCGCCTTGCATTACGATCATGAGCTAGGATAGGTGATCTTAGAAGCCTAGCTGACTGAGTAGGCGTGCTGGAGTGACACGGGCAAAGGGACATGGCTTGGCTAGAGAGAATTGATGATGGTATCAACAAAGAATCAAGGGCTAGCGTGATTTTTGGCCTGTGAGGGGTCTTGTTGAGATGTTCTAGGGAGCGTTTTTATTGTGATGATTATTTCAGGGTGATAAGATTGTAGTTTGGAAGGCTACAAAGTAGAGGAAAAAAAATCGTGCAGATACTCAACACCGATGATTTAGCTAATTCATGAAAATGTATGCGCTTTAACAGCACTGCTAGCAAGCACTTAGCCCTCACAAGATAATTATAGCAATGGTTCATTCGCTCTAGTGAACGTAATATGGGTGTGATAGTATATGAAATTATGCTCCTTGGGAAACTAGACAAGGTGACTCCCAAACTACCTAGGTAGGTATTCCACGCTCTTTGGATGTACAACAGCTTTGTATGTGCTAGATTAAGTAAGTAGATATCTATCTATCTGACTCCATCGCATACAGGCAGCTAAAAATATGGACTCCTCACGAAAGCTAAAGTAGCGTTATCGGCTCTCAACCTACCTAGGCATCTATAAGTGAGATCTTATTAACCGGCCAAAACCCCCCGAGGACATTGATTGGAACATGTATGCCTCCAAATGTAGGAAATGTAGGCGATAATGGGCATACTTAATCCAGGTTGTGCTAGGATGGCGTAAAGAGGTTGCATATGAAGATATATCGAAAAACCTGATCGGACGGGATGAATCATTCGAGGGGTAACGCCATGTACCTGTCTGTGCATCATTCTTCGTCCCGTAAAATATGGGGATTGCCGAAACGCTGCATGGAAGATGGCCCACTCTGGCTAATTGAAGCTGTTTCAAGCTTTAGACATCCATTCATGCTAGAAATAATAGAAATAAAGGTGATATGTGACGCACTTGTCATGTAGAAACACATATGTATATGTTCTGGATGTCTTTCTTTCACACCAGTGTCATGAAGTTCTTGTTGGGAGTCCATCTCTTTGGTGTTTACATATACATACCTACCTAGGTAGGTAGATAGGAGGTAAGGTACTGTATCATGAGAGTGGGGAGCGAGGAACTGGTTGTAGATAGAAGGCGGTGAGATGGGTAGGTTAGGTAGGTACCTTAGGTATGTGAGGTGGTGCCTGCATAAGGGTGTGTGACAGGTACCAATATAAAGCTCCTCAGGATACCTCCTAACATCACCATAACTGCATGATTAATATGTACTCTTAAGGTGTGAAGGAACTTACCTAGTATGTCTGCAGGTATCCCGAAAATTATCTGATGGTGACAGGACCTACCAACATACAAAATAGATAACTGAGATGCTTCACCTAGGTACCTAAGGGACCTAGATTTTTGTTGTGGGGTGTAGTTCTCACAAATGCCTTTGGGCTAGTACATAGGTACTCCAAGTACACTATAACGAACTGCAGCAGGAACGTCAATGATGATTGGCTTGTATCTTTTGTATGGTCAGTCGGGTTGTCATGGTAGCGCAGCACATGCTCAGAATAAACCCGGCTAATCCGGAAACGGCTAGCGTAAAGCTCTCCTAGGGGGGACAGCGCATTGAATGGGGCTTTTATTGGGGGGGTTGTTGACCTGAGCCGAGACAACAAAAGCAGGAGTCGCTGTCTAGAAGCGGCGGGTGTGCGTGGTCGGTCTCCTTCCGTCAACTTCATCATCTCCGCCCAACAACAGCTCGACTAACCAAACAGCACGACACGACAGCCCAGGTAAGTCACGGCTGCACCGGCAGCATCGACAATATCGACAACACCGACAACCCGACAAGCACGAAAAAGACTACGACTTCTCCAACAAAGCATTCAACAAGCCGGCCCTTTCCACTTTGCGACGGCAGCCTATTCGCACCTCCAACAACAAACAACAGTCGCAACCGGGGCATCCAGCCATCCAGCCAACAATCCAGCAAGGCCAAAGGACGCTCTCGCGGCATTATAACCTCTAAAAAATAGATCATGTGCGCCTACATCTGTTTGTAGGGGCCAACAAGATATTGTTATCTTGCTCTTTCTCTCCCTCATTACACATTCACTCTACCAAATACTACTACTTTCCTTCAATTTCTTTGATTGTGCCTAGTCTGCTCTTAGCAGGCGATCATAACCCGCAACCCACAACCCCCTCACGGCCAAATCGCCAGCTGATGCGATACCAAATCACGGCCTGAAGGGGAACCACATAATTAATTGCCTGCGACACAACCCGTAAACTATAGACAACCATGGCCGAACCCCCGTCCTCGCCTCCAAGCGAGCACGCTACCGCCGAAGAATCGCTTTCCTGGTACAAGAGACAATATGAGCTGCTTTGCGATGAGCTTTCCGAGTTTCGCGAGTCCAGTCATGAGCTGGAAGCCGAACTTGAGAAGGATCTAGATGCTGCCGACAAGCGACAGCGTGAATTGGAACAGAAAGTGGAAGCTGTACAGTTTGAAGCAGATGAGTGGAAGGTATGTTTGTGGAACAAACCAACTACATATTTTCAACAACCGCGAACTAACAAATATCTAGGAAAAATGCAAGAAGGCCAAGGCCGAGGCGAATGCTGCTCAGAATACATTGGAGAAGGAGATTACTACTCTCCGAGATACCAACCGAAGCTTACAACTGAAGCTGCGGGACATAGAAGTCGCCAACGATGATTTCGAACGCCAGGCTAGAAATACAACCTCGTCTCTCGAAGACATGGAATCCAAGTATAATGTGGCGATTGAAAGGAGCGTCATGATGGAAGAAGAAGTCAAGATAGGAGAGCAAGAACGAGAGACTCTGCGCATCGAGGCCCAAAGGCTACGAGAGGAACTTTCGGATCTCAAGATCGAAGCCGAAATCATGCAAGACAAGATCAAGAAGGCCGAAAGCCGCCACCTTTCCGCCATTTCTACTGACATCTCCATACTCGATTCGGACATATACGAGGATTCTCCGAGATCTACAGCAAGCTCGCCTATGATTAGCACGCCTCCTGATGAGCTTTCCCTCCCATCCGTCGGCAAACTTCCACCGGTACTGAACGAACCGCCCTCGCCTCCCATGTCTGATGCTTCTGCACCTTTGCCTAGACCATCCTCCAAGCTTAAGACGCCCGCGGCTTCGCAAAAGCGGTCCCGTATCCCTTCCACGGATCGTAGTATTACGCCAAAGCCCAGGACTCTTGCGCCAGGGAGCGTTCGTCCACCTGGCGCGCGCTCTGTTACCGCCACACGGACACCTGCGCCGCCTCGCACGGCCGTCAACCGCTCCGCTTCTCACAAAATGCCACCCTCTACATCTCTTACCCATATCCGCTCTCTTACCGCCCAGATGCAGCGCCTCGAGGCGCGTGTTCAGTCGGCCAGATCAAAACTGCCAGCCCCTATCTACACACCGCCCCGCGCTTCGCCTAGATCCTCTGTGCAGGGTGTCCCTCAAATGCCTTCAACGATTACTATGCGATCACGCAAGCGCACTGTGGGATCTATTGCGTCATCTGTGGCGGAAGAGACCCCGACGCAGTCTAACATCGGAGCTGGCAAACATACTAGCCGACCTAGTACGTCGGGCGTATCACGGCTCTCCTTTGGTCCTTTACCTAACCGATCGAACAACTATGATCCTGACGGATCCGCTATGAGTATTTCACGTCCAAATAGCCGAGCTAGTGTATCGGGCTATGCTAGGCGGGAAAGACCACCGAGTCGCTCCGAAATTGCGCGTCCCTTATCGCGAACCAGTTTCTCCGGCGCAAGAACACCAATGGGTCTACGTCCGAGAAGCTCTATGAGCGGCAGCTTGCACGCACACTCTCAAAGCATAAGCCACATTGAGTTCGATGAGATGGACGAGCGCACGCCCAGCCGCCGAGGGACCTATAGTAAATTTGATGCGGATGGAAGTGCTAGCGGCATTCCAGCTCCTAGTGGGATCCCGGTGTCGCGACGGCAGAGCGGCGGGCTCAACTCGAGTATCCGGAGAATAAGCGGTGGCGGGGCTAACGAGAGCGGTAGACCCAGGAAGCTAAGCGACCTAGGAGAGACATATTAATCTCCTTGTGCTCTTTTTACGATTCTCTTCTCTCGGTAATACAGGTCTCATCATCTACACCGGCTGCCCATTCAGAATAGGCGTTTCTGTTCGCATTTGGGAACGGCGTCCGGTTTAGACTGGCGGGGCGCTGACGGCGTTACGAGGTTACGAACGGCTGGCATATACCACTCAGACTGCACACCAACCCGTGTTTTTTTTTCGTCGTGAACACGATGGGCTCATTGGTGTTGCGGCGGATCATCTCTTAAGGTTGAAACGAATTTTGATTTTTCTTTGTCACGAGACATAATACCCACGCTCTTCCATTTGGAAGTGAGACAGCTCTACTGCTGATGGGGGACTATTCTTCTATAGTAGATGAAGGACGTACCGGCTCCCTTGCTGACGATTGTAGATTGACTTGGCCTTAGATTTGGCCGTGGACTGTACATACTAGTTTCTTGTCACATTGTAGGGAGAGGGGAGGGAGGGGAAGGGGAAAGGGGAAGGAATAGGGGGGTTTTTCGGAAGTACCTCACACCTAGTAATACCGGCCGAAACGGCAAAATAGTCTCCTTTGTACTGGCGAGAATGCAAATACCACTTGCCACTGCCCATTTATCTCTACTGTGTTAGAATCTCGTAAGGCTAAAACTGTGCTGCTGTGATGATTTAGGTGCTATGTTGTTGAATTGTCTCACTACTTTTTCGCCCTTACTTCTGTATCACCGAACTTAAGGTTTGATAATCCTCTACAATTGTCTCAAATTCCAAAGCCTTTGCGGCCTCAGCAAGTAGATTAGGAGCGTCCCTTACATCATAGGATATGCAGATTAAGGTTTGGATGACCCATTGGGGGATGCCTATTTTAAGTGGTAACTAGGATAGCCTGTTCAAAAATCTGGCATCCTATTACCTGTATCGTACTGAAGTGTGACAAGAACTCTATAATTGGTTTTGTGTCGCTGAGTCAAAACTGGTATAGTATTCATACTCGTAACTGCAATATTAGAATAGCAATTATATCTCGTAGAGCCCGTAGATGGTCCAGTGAAGTTGGAGCGCTACGTGTTATCGCTTTAGAAGAGCTGTCACAAATGGCAGGTTCTGATATTTCCTAACAGCATTAAAGCCCTAAGATATAGGAAGCATTGAGTTAATGATTGGATGCTATATTTAGAGAGAGTGAAAGAGGACTTCTAGGACTTCTAGAGCTTCTTTGAAATTGCGAGATGTACTCTGTACCTTTGTTTCAATTGTTTGAACCGGGATCGGACCGGGGTTTGGCCAAAGTCACCCGGACAATAATTGAGATTGGAAGTACCTAAGTGGGAGGACAATTGTTGTGGATTTGTTCGTGCGACGTTGTGGGCTGCGCTTCACATGGCGTCTACCTACGCTCACACGTGCTAATTGTCTGTGCGATGACCTCACACATCTACGTAGAATTAATTGCCGAAGCCACGCTCAGCGAAGACATTAAGGTATGAATGGGGGCTGAGGTACCTACGTACGCCCTACGCCTTATTTTATTGCGGTAAGATCGATCGGGGGGCGTGTTGGGTTTGGTTACTTTGGTCCCGGGTGTGTGGTAAATCTGGGGAAAAATCGTACGATGCCAAGGGTCAATGTTCGTCATTGCGGCAGCAGCCGCAATACAAGAACCACTCAAAAGCTCTGCTTGTATGGCATAGGTAAGGTAAGTACTATATATATCATCCCCGACACTCTTCATTCTCTGGGAGATGCGTATCGAACTTTTTCTCTCCTTCAACCGTTTGCACACGCTACACACACCGGGTTTGGGCAAAGCTTTGAAGTCCCGACCCGACGAACTGTCCTGATTAGCTAACGCGGATTGAGGCGCCAAAGCACACCAATCGGGCCTCGGCGTCGGAGTCCGAGTCTACAGTTTGACGGTATCTAAACTTATCTCCTACGGGACTGAAGGCTCGGGACAACATGGCTTGTTTGTCCGGACGAAGAATTAAAACGCCCGAAAGATGCGTTTTGAATGCCTAGTATGATGTATTGGGCTTTTGATATGAACAGTGCGGCATTTATCCTTGGCGGTAGACTTGATGATATTCGAGTCATTCTCACAGGACGACCGCCTTTTTTTTTTTTTTTTTTTTTTTTTTTTTTTCCTGCGCCTCAGGGCTACTCGCGACAAGCTACGATCCTACTGGTACATGGGCTTTACATGGGTTTAATATCTATCGTAAAGCAATTTCATGATCAGGTTACGCAGCGCTCTCTGTCCGCGGACACAAGATCCGGCCCCGTCGGACGTGCGGTTGGGGACATGCACCAGAAGCTTCGGACAATTGCGCGCGCCGGTCGAGGCTGCATGGGTAGTCACCTACCTAAGGAGCCTAAGGAGCAAAAGGAATAGGTGCGCCAAATACGGATGGAGAACATCCCCATTCGGATGCAGCCATCTAGTCCCTTTTTTATTGTGTCTTTTTTTCGTCCCTTTAGTACAACATCAAAATGTTGATGGTAACGAGCGCAAAAATAGAGCTGTGATGATTGATGAGAGGCAGGTAAGTACGTGGTACCTCCGTGTGGGCTGGACAAGACAATATTGAGTCGAACCCAATTAAATCGACCTGAGATGGGCCCCAACAATTGAGTTCAATCTTGCCTGGATGCACTAAAAAGATTTACGCAAAGATCCCACCTGGTTTCCCGCGGGCCCCGGCACAAGGACCCCGGTTTTACTGGTCATGACCCCATCCCTGCCGGTCTGTGCTTTGTCAAGATTTATTGCGGCTTATCGAATCTGCATCCCATCGCCTGCTGTGCCTGCCTACAGCGTACGTATCTGTGAGGTCGGCGGCGTCTTATCATCACGGCCATTCTAGAAATCAATGGAAGAAAATCACCGGAATCCGAGGACGTAATTGGGGGATTTCCATACCATACATAGTAAGCAACTAGGGCGGCAGACGTGACAGGTACTTATCTCAAGTCTTCTCTACACTAGTGGGAGGATGGGCATACCTGTAAGCTCTAACTTACAGTACCTACCTGTGGTATTTTTATAGTATAATTGGCTCCTTCGCCCCGGACTTTTCCTATTTCAGTATTCATCTCGAAATTGGACGATAAGTCCATCACAGTGCCATATTTCATATTTGCGTAGTATCAACGGGAGTGCCAATTTGTCTCTAGAGAGAAGATGCCTGTTGTTTGTTTTTACTTGAGGCGAAGGCAGTACTTGTTGTGTGCTTGGCAGTTGGTTACACGACATACTTACGATTGATACCCCTCAGATGGCCAATAATTGGTTTGTCGTAGACATCTGCAATGTGCCATCGAAACAACATACACAAACCTCTCCCTCGTGGATGCGGTTTCTGCACGTAAGCATTGAAGGGATGCAATCAAAATCGAACAGTGAAGTCATTAAGGATGCTTCTTTATTGTAGAGAAATAAACTCAGTGCCAATAGGAACAAAGATATTAAATGAAGCCGATAGTAGGACATGCGGCTTGACGTAGAGTTACCAAGTCACTCGATCTGGTTGGGGTTGATAGGTTTGTACTCGGGTCCCTCTTATTGCCTAAATAGGTAAGGGAGTTGTGAGATTCGCCATCACGTTCGCTGATGGCAGATCTAGGTACTTTGTCGGGGCGCCAAGTCCGTTGTCAGAATTGCAGTTCTGTACGGATACCGGGTACCTAGATGCTACGAAAGCTGACCCGGCGGAGGTTGACTCTCTGTCGCGCTGAACGGCCGACTACTATTAGTTTCATTCCGTATTACTTAG
This sequence comes from Nemania sp. FL0031, assembly GCA_022432375.1. Taxonomy (NCBI): domain Eukaryota; kingdom Fungi; phylum Ascomycota; class Sordariomycetes; order Xylariales; family Xylariaceae; genus Nemania; species Nemania sp. FL0031. The sequence goes on from JAJKKK010000015.1 coordinate 649,229, forward strand.
GTGACTATGAGAGAGAGACGGACGGGCAAATGGAGGCATTCTCGGTGGTTTAAAAACGAACGTGTTGTCTCGACAAGAAAACGATATCGATCCATGTTTGCTGAGGTGGTGGGTAGAATAAGTACCTGGGCTGCTTGTCCCCAACATGAAATCTTGCTATGCTACCTGACGCTACTGTTTTAAGTGAAGTTCCAGCGCCTTTATTAGTCGAAGCTGCAGCAGGGTGGGGGAGTAAGGTACCCTGTGCAGCAGGTCTCCACCCATATTTCAGACAGAGATAGGTAGCTCACCGTGAGCACCCGAGATGCTAGTGGCTCGTCGGCCATTATTTTATTCTTATTATTATTGCAATCCCGTCCTTCATCTAGCCCGAGACTCCTTTTTTCCTCCTCAACACCTCTCCGTTCTACCCTCACGATATTCTCTGCTACGGCTATTGCCTATGCTTCTTCTTTTGCAAAGAGAGCAATTGTAATTTGAATTTCAATTCTAGCACAGCTCCGGTGCACTCTGCGGCCTTCCTTTCAGATTGCACGCCCAAGACCATACTTAAAAACTAAGATACCCGGGAAGATAGATCTGACTGGTACTTGTGTAAGTTGCTGCCGCGTGTCCCCGGCTACCCGGACGGCCAAGTCAAAATTGACTCGGCTCGCACACGAGTTGGACAGGATATTAAACATGATTGAGGCTAGATGCTGACGCCTGTACCCTTCGGGGAATTATAGACATCTGCGCTTCCATTCTGCCTGCCTTGTACTCGTTTCCAGCCATTAGCGTTTAGAAGTATCGGGTGGTCCAACGGGAATCCACCTCACGCCATCATCAGCGGAACCAAGCCGAGGACACAGTCAGCAATAACTGCGTCTATCGACTAGCGACATACCAGTCCTACCCCCGGATCCTTCCCCCCCAGAGACATCAACCATTGCTTGTCTCTCTGGCTTTGTAGGAGCTCGAGCCGGGCGTCCACCGTACTTTGACGATCCTTTGACCGTCCTCTTCCGCATAATCCAATCAACTTCGCCTTCACCTTCCCACACCATTACCGGTCAACCACTCTCTAATACTTCTATCGACACTATGCCTTCCCAATTAAATGGTCATGGCCCTGCCAATGGCAACCGAACAGTTCCCATCGCCAATGGCAAGGCGAGCTGGGCTGAGAAACACAAAGTCGCGGACCACTTCATTGGCGGTAACCGACTTGAAAATGCGACTCCTTCCAAAGTCAAGGACTTCGTGGCTGCCCACGATGGCCACACCGTTATCACAAATGTAAGTGGTTGTGAAACTAGACAGCAAGAAGTGTATCTCTTAAGGCGCCCTAACACGTGCCCCTGATAGGTTCTAATCGCCAACAACGGTATCGCTGCCGTCAAGGAAATCCGTTCGGTCCGGAAATGGGCCTACGAGACATTCGGTGACGAAAGGGTAATTCAATTTACCGTCATGGCTACCCCTGAAGATCTAGCAGCCAATGCCGACTACATCAGAATGGCAGATCATTATGTTGAAGTCCCTGGTGGTACGAACAATCACAATTACGCCAACGTAGAGCTAATTGTCGATGTTGCCGAGCGAATGAATGTACATGCTGTATGGGCAGGATGGTGAGTTTCAATGCGCTTACGAAATAGAGGTTGGGCTTCGATGAAGGCTAACAAGTGAATAGGGGACATGCTTCAGAAAATCCTAAACTACCCGAATCATTAGCCGCCTCTCCTAAGAAAATTGTCTTCATTGGGCCCCCGGGATCGGCCATGCGCTCCCTTGGTGACAAAATTTCCTCAACCATTGTAGCCCAGCACGCCAAAGTCCCTTGTATCCCGTGGTCAGGAACGGGCGTAGACCAAGTCGAGGTCGATGACGATGGGCTCGTTACAGTTGCTGACGACATTTATATGAAGGGATGCGTTAACTCATGGGAAGAGGGTCTCCAAAAGGCTAGAGAGATTGGCTTTCCGGTCATGATCAAGGCCTCAGAAGGTGGTGGTGGCAAGGGTATCCGCAAGGCTTTGTCCGAGGACGGGTTCGAACAATTGTACAAGGCCGCAGCCAGCGAGATTCCTGGATCCCCTATATTCATCATGAAGTTGGCTGGAAACGCACGACATTTGGAGGTCCAATTGTTGGCTGATCAGTACGGAAACAATATCTCTCTCTTCGGCAGAGATTGTTCCGTTCAGAGACGCCATCAAAAGATTATCGAGGAGGCTCCAGTAACGATTGCCAAACCACCAACATTCAAGGGAATGGAAGAGGCCGCAGTGCGACTCGGTCGCCTCGTTGGTTACGTCTCTGCCGGCACAGTCGAATACCTATACTCGCATGAGGATGACCAGTTCTATTTCCTAGAGTTGAACCCTCGTCTTCAGGTTGAGCATCCTACAACTGAAATGGTTAGCGGTGTCAACTTGCCTGTTGCTCAACTTCAGGTTGCTATGGGTATTCCCCTCCACCGCATAAGTGATATCCGATTGCTTTATGGTGTTGATCCCAAGACCTCTACTGAGATTGATTTCGAGTTCAAGGACCCCCAGAGTGAAAAGATACAGCGCCGACCACAGCCTCGTGGACACTGTACAGCCTGCCGTATTACATCGGAAGATCCTGGAGAGGGCTTCAAGCCGTCTAACGGTGTTATGCACGACCTCAATTTCAGGAGTAGTGCAAATGTGTGGGGTTACTTCTCTGTCAGTACATCATCGAGTATTCACAGTTTCTCTGACAGTCAATTTGGTCATATCTTTGCCTACGGAGAAAGCCGAGCCACTTCGCGGAAAAACATGGTTGTGGCGCTCAAGGAATTGAGTATTCGTGGTGACTTCAGGACCACCGTCGAGTATCTTATTAAGCTACTCGAGACTGAAGCGTTTGAAGACAATACAATTACCACGGGTTGGCTAGACGAATTGATCTCGAACAGGCTGACTGCTGAACGGCCTGACCCCATCTTAGCTGTTGTTTGCGGTGCTACCACAAAGGCTCACATCGCTTGTGAGGCAACCATCAACGAGTATCGCGCTGGCTTGGAAAGGGGTCAGGTTCCCTCCAAGGATATCTTGAAAACGGTTTTCCCTATTGATTTCATTTACGAGGGTCATCGTTACAAGTTTACAGCCACTCGCGCAGCTGTTGACAGTTACCACCTATTTATCAACGGATCGAAATGCCAAGTTGGTATTCGGCCTTTGAGTGACGGTGGTCTGCTAATTCTGATCAACGGCCGGAGTCACAGCGTCTACTGGAAAGAGGAAGTGGGCGCGACTCGCGTCTCTGTTGACAGCAAGACCTGCCTTCTTGAGCAAGAGAACGACCCCACCCAACTTCGTACCCCTAGTCCTGGTAAGCTGGTGAAGTACACTGTTGAGAATGGTGAACACGTAAAGGCTGGCCAGACCTTTGCCGAAGTGGAAGTTATGAAGATGTTTATGCCTCTAGTTGCACAGGAGGATGGCATTGTTCAATTGATTAAGCAGCCCGGAGTTACCATTGAAGCTGGTGATATTCTTGGTATCCTTGCTTTGGATGATCCCACACGTGTTAAGCAGGCTCAACCGTTTGTTGGCCAGCTTCCAGATCTTGGATCGCCTCAAGTAGGCGGTAACAAGCCTGCCCAGAGGTTTAACAGGTTGTATGCCATACTGCGAAATATCCTTATGGGTTTCGACAATTCCGTCATCATGCAACAGACTCTAAAGGAGATGATCGAGGTGCTCCGGGACCCTGAGCTTCCTTACAGCGAGTGGGCTGCTCATCACTCTGCGCTCCACTCTAGAATGCCACAGAAGCTGGATTCTACGTTCACCCAAGTGATTGAGCGGTCTAAGGCTCGAGGAACGGAATTCCCAGCCAAGACTCTCGCTAGAACTTTCACCAAGTTTATTAGCGACAACATGTCATCAAGTGATGCTGATACTTTGCGAGTCACCCTAGAGCCCCTATTGGACGTTCTCATCAACTACGCCGACGGACAAAAAGCCCGTGAGCTCAACGCTATCTCCTCACTGTTAACAGTCTACACAGATGTTGAGTCTCTTTTCGCCAACCGCCGTACACAGGACGAAGATGTCATTCTCAAGCTTCGTGAGGAGAATAAGGAAGACTATATGAAGGTTATTCAGGTCGTTCTCTCTCATAGTCGGGTGGGTTCCAAGAATCATTTGGTCTTGGCTCTACTGGATGAATATCGCCCCAACAAACCAAATGTCGGGAATATCGCCAAGCACCTCAAACCCGTGCTACGAAAGATGGCTGAGCTCGACTCTCGGTCGACTGCCAAGGTTTCCCTAAAGGCAAGAGAGATCTTGATCCAGTGTGCGCTGCCATCATTAGAGGAGCGAACAGCTCAGATGGAGCACATCTTGCGTTCCTCTGTGGTTGAGAATAAGTATGGCGAGACCGGCTGGGAACACCGACAGCCAAATCTAGACGTTATTAAGGAAGTAGTGGACTCCAAGTACACCGTTTTCGATGTGTTGTCCTCCTTCTTTGCTCACGACGACCCATGGGTCTCGGCGGCTGCATTGGAAGTTTACATCCGTCGGGCTTACCGTGCTTATAACGTTACCAAAGTCGAGTATCACGCAGATGAGACCGATACAAACCCAGCGTATCTCTCATGGGACTTTTCATTCCGCAAGACTGGAAAGAATGAGTTCGACATTGTGCCCCCATCCACGAATCCTTCCGTTCCTGGCACTCCCCAGGAATTTTCGTTGAACCGCATTAGTTCAGTTAGCGACATGAGTTATCTGAACTACTTTTCTGATGCAGAGCCTGTGCGAAAGGGTGTAATTATACCGTGCAGGTACTTGGATGATGCTGAAGAGTGCCTACAAAAGGCTCTGGACACTCTACCTGCGAAGAAGGCTCGCGCTCCTAGCGCCGTCCCTGATCTGAGTGGCAGGCGCAAGCCTTCCAAGGTCGAGGATGCTGAGCTATCCAATGTCATCAATATCGCCGTTCGAGACGCCGAGTCGGTAGATGACCAGGAGATTCTTCCAAGGATGCGTAGTGTGGTAGAAGGGCTCCGGGCAGAGCTATATGCTCGTCGTATTCGTCGTCTCACCTTTGTATGTGGTCGGAACGATGGTTCATATCCTCGCTACTACACTTTCCGTGGGCCGGAGTACCTAGAAGATAACAGTATTCGTCACGTTGAGCCTTCTCTAGCTTTCCAGCTTGAATTGCAGCGTCTCGCCAAATTCAAGATCACCCCGGTTTTCACAGAGAACAAGAATATTCACGTTTACGAGGCCGTCGGAAAGGGCGTCGAGACTGACAAGCGTTACTTCACTCGCTCGGTTATCCGGCCTGGGCGCCTACGGGATGATATCCCAACTGCTGAGTATCTTGTCTCTGAAACGGACCGAGTTATCAACGATATCTTTGATGCGCTAGAGATTATTGGCAACAACAATTCCGATCTTAATCACATGTTCTTGAACTTTTCTCCAGTCTTCCAACTAAAGCCTCAGGAAGTAGAACACTCCCTACAAGGCTTCCTAGATAGATTCGGACCTCGTGCCTGGCGGCTACGTGTTTCTCACGTCGAGATTCGCATTATCTGCACGGACGCCACAACAGGTTTACCACTTCCTCTACGTGTCCTGATCAGCAACACATCAGGATATGTCATTCAAGTAGAGATATATGCCGAGCGCAAGTCCGAGAAGGGTGAGATGATCTTCCACTCCATTGGCGGCACCACCAAGATCGGTTCCATGCATCTGATGCCAGTTTCCTCTCCTTACCCTACCAAGAACTGGCTCCAGCCTAAGCGATACAAGGCACACCTCATGGGCACTCAGTACGTTTACGATTTCCCAGAGCTCTTCCGACAAGCTGTGGAGAACAACTGGGTAGAAATTGTAAAGAAGCAACCCGCCTTCATGGAGAAGAAACCCCCACACGGTGAATGCATCGATTACAGCGAACTTGTTCTCGATGACCACGACAAGCTCGCTGAGGTTTCGCGCGAACCTGGCACTAACACCTGTGGTATGGTTGGTTGGGTCATTAACGCCCGCACTCCTGAGTATCCTAAGGGCCGTAAGTTTATCGTAGTTGCCAACGATATCACCTACAAGATTGGTTCCTTCGGTCCCAAGGAGGACCATTTCTTCAACAAGTGTACCGAGTTGGCTCGTAGCATGGGTATTCCCCGTATTTACCTCTCTGCTAACTCCGGTGCTCGTCTGGGTGTCGCCGAGGAGCTGATCCCTCACTTCAAGGTCGCCTGGAACGATCCTAACAAACAGGAATCCGGCTTCAAATACTTGTACCTTGACGAACCCACGAAGAAGAGATTTGAAGAGGGCGCGGCACGTGATGTGATTACAGAGGCAGTCAGTGAGGACGGCGAGCTGCGACATAAGATTGTTGCCATCGTGGGCGCTGAAGATGGTTTGGGTGTCGAATGCTTGAGAGGATCTGGTTTGATTGCCGGTGCCACAAGCCGAGCTTACAACGACATTTTCACGATCACCCTTATTACCTGCCGGTCTATTGGTGAGTCCTTCGTAATATTTTTCATTCGAGTCTCTAGCTAAATGATTATAGGTATCGGTGCATACCTTGTCCGTCTCGGCCAACGTGCAATCCAGATTGAAGGCCAGCCAATTATCCTTACCGGCGCCGGCGCTCTCAACAATCTGCTAGGTCGTGAGGTCTACACTTCTAACCTACAACTTGGCGGCACTCAAATCATGTACCGCAATGGTGTTTCGCACATGACCGCCAACGACGATTTCGCTGGTGTATCCAAGATTGTCGAGTGGTTGTCATTCATTCCTGCTCAGCGCAACCTTCCGGTCCCAATCACCCCCAGCATTGACACTTGGGATCGTGAGATTATGTACACACCACCTAATAAGCAGCCTTACGACGTGAGGTGGCTCATCGGCGGTAAGCAGGATGAGGACGGCTTCCAACCTGGTCTATTCGACAAGGACTCTTTTGTCGAAACACTGGGAGGCTGGGCTCGTACCGTCGTTGTTGGTCGTGCCCGTCTTGGTGGTATCCCCATGGGTGTCATTGCTGTCGAGACACGAACTGTCGAGAATATTACGCCTGCGGATCCCGCCAACCCCGACTCCGTAGAACAAGTTACCAACGAAGCTGGTGGTGTCTGGTACCCCAACTCTGCTTTCAAGACGGCTCAGGCCATCAACGACTTCAACCATGGCGAACAGCTACCACTCATGATCCTTGCTAACTGGAGAGGTTTCTCTGGTGGTCAACGAGACATGTACAACGAAGTCTTGAAGTACGGATCCTACATCGTTGATGCTCTCGTCAAATACGAACAGCCTATCTTCGTGTACATCCCACCCTTTGGCGAATTGCGTGGTGGCTCTTGGGTCGTGGTCGACCCTACGATTAACCCAGTCGCTATGGAAATGTATGCCGATGTTGAGTCTCGTGCTGGTGTCCTAGAGCCCGAAGGTATCATTGGTATCAAGTACAAGAAGGAGAAACAGCTTGAAACGATGGCCCGTCTTGACCCTACCTATGCCGCGCTCAAGAAGCAGGCTGCGGAGAAGGACTTGTCTAAGGAAGAACTAGAGACTTTGAAGGCGAAGATGACAGCCCGGGAGAAGCAGTTATTGCCCATCTACGCTCAAATCAGCATTCAATTCGCCGATCTTCACGATCGTGCTGGTCGCATGAAGGCCAAGGGCACAATCCGTGAGGCCATCGAGTGGAAGAACGCCCGTCGCTTCTTCTACTGGCGTGCGCGCAGACGACTGAACGAGGACTACATCCTTAAGCGCATGGCTACGGCGACCGGATCCACTACCAGCGATTCCGGTAGCACCGCCGCTATTGAGACGCGCCAGAACAACCTACGCAAACTTGCCGCATGGTCTGGCATCGCCAAATTCTCCCGCGATGACAGAGAAGTGGTGACCTGGTACGAGGAAAATGCCAAGACGATCTCTGGCAAGGTGGAGCAAATGAAGGCAGAGGCCGTGTCTCAGCAGATGGTAGACCTCATGAGCAACGACAAGGCTGCCGCCCTCAGGGGTCTAAAGGACTTGCTACACACAATACCCGTCGGAGAGAGAGAAGAGATCATGAGATACCTGAAGTAAAGAAGATATGGGTGGTTGGCTAGTGTGTGTACATTAACTTTTTCAGATGGGCACGGCAAGGCATTTTGGCGGTTAGAGGGAGCCGGCTTATATTTTGTTTTTTGCTTGTTTTTCATCATATGTTGAGTCGGCGTAACATGCCAAAAGTCGGTATCCATTTCAAGCCCTATGAGGTACAATTTTGGTGCAATAGAATGAGGATAACGACGATTTATTTACTTGACTCTTGTTGTTTGATTTATCGAGATTCGAATTTCCCTATATATTGAGAAGGCCAGTACGTGAATTGTAACTATGATAGTCTGCGAGGGTTTATTATCTATCTAAAGACAGAGTTGGTTGATAAGGACTCTTGACTGAGGAGCCTTGGTTACATACGTCTAGGCAGGTACCAGCCCAGTATTAATTAATTCGAGGGACACAATACAGTGATGTTTATAGCCTGGCACTTACCGATCGTTGATTGAATTCGAGATAGAGACTCTAACTTGCCAGTGAGGACCTAGTGAGGTACCGGTACCTAGCTTTCATGTAGGTCTGAAGATAAGAACATCTCCGGTACTTAAGGAAGACACCCCCCCCCCCCTTGTTTACCTGAGAGTCCCGTGCGAGTACCGTACAAATGATCTACGGAGTACATAGCAGCCACACAACAGCCATACAGAAGCCACACACCTCTACCACAACTCTTCAGAACTGTTACACCTCTTCGCAACTACAACCCTCTAACTACAATCCTGTCATTCTAGGCACTTCTACCAGTTCTTTTCAGAGTCAGCTGGACCAAGCCTCACCCTCCCCTAAGCAAATCTCATTGCGCCCACTTCTACCATAATTCTACTATCAATCTTGATACATCGCCTGGTTTCAAAGCCCCGTCTCCTCGCGTCGATTCCTCGGCGCCAGTCAACTGAATAAACTCGTTTTGTAGCATCGGCCCCCTAGGTCTGTCATTATCCTATTATAATCGTCTACACATCTATGCTGGCGTACCGTAAGATTACTCACTAACTTGGTTCGGCCCAGAAGACATTCACTCCAACTTCCAAGATGGCGGAAGCTCAACCGTCGAATGTACTGTCACTGCAACTGGGCCCGCGAGGTTCCCGGGATGTTAAACAGATTAGTTCTGAATGTGTCGATTTCATCAAACGCAGTAGTCGTCAGGTGCGAACGGCTTCGCCCCCACTCCGGCCAGTCTCCTTGCCAGTAGAATTCCGACCAGTCTCCCCGCCAGTAGAACTCCGGCCGGTCTCGCTGCCAGTAGAGATCATACTACTCATCTTCGAATGCTTGGAGGAGCCATACGAGCTACAGGGCCTCTTTGTGTTATCGGAATCCTTATCAATCGATATCTGTTTCTTCAAGCCTCGTGTCTGGGCACACATACCTACCTTCCAGATCTGCTGCGCTACGAGATCAAAGGCTATTAAGCGCTACGGAAAGCCAAGACAAGATTCACTGCCATTTAGTGAACGCTACGACAGTGTCAGCTTCCAAAGGGCGCCACCCACGCCCCAGGATGACGAGGATGAACCCGGTAGCCTTGGCGACTTCAGTACCGAGTCTTGCATCACCTACAGCAACGGTCGGCCGTCGGATCGTAGCAGAAGGACGACACTGACGGGCAAGTTCATGCGGAAAATATGGAACGTGGAGTTTGACTGTTGTAATTCTGGTTCTGATTCTGATCCTTTTGAGATGTACGTCATTTTCGACCGTCTTCTCGAGCTAGGATTCAAAAAAATACGTAAAGTCAGAATCAACCTAGAATATTTTTCTTTCAGAACCTCGCCAGCGGCTATGTGGGTGGTGGCTGTTGCCAAGCGAGCAGCTGCGATAAAGTCAATGGAGGTTCTTGAAATCGAGGTTCGTGAATTTGGGGATCCCAATCCCGATTCCGACGACTTTGATTCCGACGATCCTGATTCCGACGATCCTGGTTCCGACGATTCTGATTCCGACGATTCTGATTCCGACAATTCTGGTTCAACGATTCTAATTTCAACGATTTCGATTTCGGCAATCACGATTGGCTTAGGAGCTATTGCTACATCAAGTTAATCTTACCCGTAGCGTTCATACTCTGGTTAGCTAATTGATTGATAGTATAGATACTCCGTCCCGCAGTGACTACAGATGATGAGGCTATAGGCCCAGAGCATGGCATCTGCAGTCGAATACCTAGCTTTATTCGACCATAAATGGGAACCTGGGGAATATATGAGTCCTGCTAGCCCGGCATTGGGAATACCATCGGCACGTAACTGATCGTAGTGGGATGGGGGATTTATGCTGGCCTCACCTACTAGTAATGAGACATTTCTGGCTGCTATGGGCGCTGGTAGTGAAGGGTGGCAGTTTATTACGCTGGTATTCGGGAGTGGCAAGAATCAGGAGTATATAGGGGGTACTCGTGGCGGAAAATAGATACATCTGCGCGGTCAGCTTCATATACCGAGCAATATAGACGCTGTTTTCGTCAAGGAAGATTCATTGCCTATTATGTTATGCTATGTGAGTTGTCAGGATACACCACTACCTCCCACGTTGATGGTTGAAGGTGTGAAAATAGACCATTACTTGATGTGGAGGCATCAATCCCTCGTAATGCGCTCTATTATCCCCCCATATTCCTGGCTCCGATGCCGGCTCACCTACAGACGTTCTCGCCTCCCCCTTACCTCAAGGCGTGAGCTTGCTCTCGAATCCCGAACCAATTGGTCCAATACTTGGTGAATTCCTCCTTCGCGTCATCGCAGCCCGGATCCTCGGGGAAATGCGTGTCCCATTGGTAGATTAGATTGCTGAACGCCCTGTCTAGGCCCTCTCTAAACGTGGCCGTATCGAGATTGTTGAAGTTACCCTGCCCTAGCTTGACCACTAAAGAAACCCAAGTTAGCTACCGTTATAAATAATGGCCGGGTCAATACTCGGCGAACCAGATGCCAGCCATGTAGGATATATCAGGACGTGTAGCATAGCATAACATAGCATAGCCCTCACCAAACACCAAACACAAAAACAAATAAACAGACATCAACTCACTCGTCCACCTCACAAGATGCCGCAGCACCCTCTTCTTCTCCATCCTCACCTCCCTCTCCTCCCCCGGCGGGAAATACAGCTGGCCAGCCGCATTCCTCTTCTCGAGCCTCTCCGCGAGCCACTCTTTAAAAGTGTCGAAGATGTCCGTCCAGTGCCCGATAAGGATCTGCCGGCTGTGCATAGGGTCGCCGGCCCACGCGAACATCTCGCGCCACAGCATCTGGCGCACGAAGAGCGCGTCGAGCACCAGCATGGGGTCTTTGTGTTGCCAGCCGATGCGGTACCAGAGCCGCCAGGTGGGGGACGCGGAGCGCGCGTCGTCGAGGCTGCCTAGTGATTCTTGGAGCTGGGTCTCGAGCGCAAAGCACATAGGGCAGAGCGCGGGCGTTGCTTCGGAGGCCACGAGCACGTACTGCTTGCCCTCGGCGCAGATGCCCGTGGCGGAGAACGAGTCGCACGGCTTTGGCTCCGTGGGCGTGGACTGCGGGTCGCCGTGCTGGCAGACGGGATACCCTTTGTATTGCTCGTAGCACATGGTTGGTGGGTTGGGTTGAGATAAGGGGCTCGTAGTGTCAGCGGTGTTGTGCGTGTTCTCATGGGTCTGTAGAGGGATGTGGATGCTGATGCGTGGAAGGGAGTGAATGAGTGCGTTGCGTCGCTTCTCAAGGACTGCTTTGCGATTTGGCGATGCTGAATGAAGAGGCCATGTTTGTATTATGGCAAGTGTTTTATGCCTGGATGGCCGTTTATCCCTCGCCTCTGTCTCCCAGCAGCGCGCGTTGCTTAGGCAGTGGGCGCGTTTATATGGTGGTTATGTGGTGATGTCCAGTGTTTGCAACATGTTACACGGTTGCCGAGCGCAAGCGAACGTACTCGAAGTCAAAGCTGCCTACCCAACAACAGCAAATTAGGAGCTCCCCCCCCCCCCCCCCCCCCCCCCCCCCCCCTAACCCTCCCTAAGTAATAATATGGCATCAAGTGATGCCGATGACACGTGCTGACGTATCGCTAGTGACACTGAGCCAGAAAGAAGTACGAAACCTCAAACCGAAGCTGGACGATGTTTCGGTCTGGTGCGGAGCGTCAATTTGGTAAATGAACGAATGCATGGAAGCACGGTTCTCTTTGTGAGCATATCTGGATCGTATCACGGCCTAGTGTAATCATCCCTTAGCGAGAACAGCATCGTGTCGTGTCACTTTGGATCTTTTAGGCGTTCACAAACTTTGACTTCATTGTGTTCGAATGGCAGCTATTGAATTGTTAATCGCCTCACTCACCTCTGCATAATTATCGCCGTCTAATTGCCGGTCCTAGATTTTTTTTTCTCTTTATAGGAACATCAACTCAACGCGACCTGCTTTCACTTAGAACTCCTTCCGAGACTTGTTCTTACCGCGTACCACCATTTTCTTCTCAGCTTCCATACCCTCGCGCAGAGTTTCGATCTGCTTCTTAATCTCAACCCATAACACCAGATCATCCAAGTCATCATCACCACCACCATGGCAGACATCCAACCAACCATCATCCCCTACGTCCCGCGTCAGCGACTCTTCACTCCGTCTCTCCAGGCCCTGCGATCGTCGGGCTATAGCTAGCAGCGCTGCCACGAAAGCCTCCTGCATGTACGCGAAGCTGAACTTGTCCGTGATCTCGGCGATGGCCTTGCATAGCTCGTCAGGGAACTCGACGTCCTTGTTGTCGGCGAGTTTCTTCTGCCAGAATTTGCAGTACGCGATGCGCTGCTCTAGGTCTGGGTCTGGGAAGAAGTACTTCCTGTCGAACCGCGAGGGACGTTTCTGTCGGGCATTAGCGGCTACTCTAGTTGCACTAGGCCCCTCTCCTTTCGCATCACAGAGCAGGCAGAATCGGACTAGGATATGAGCAAGTATAAGCAATCGATACACTTACAGAAATACCTGGGTCCAAGCGTTCGAGATGATTCGTCGATCCGATCATGAAGATGCCGTCATTATTCTTGAGGCCGTCTACCTCGTTCAAGAAATAGCTACGCACGTTGTCCGAAACAATGCTATCTAGGTCTTCAAAAACCAAGTAGCAAGGAGCGAACTGTCTCGCTTTGGAGAAGATACTCATGAGTGCATACTCAGGCCCATTGAACTAGCACGGGAGTTTACAAGTCAGTAGCAGTCCCAAAAGCAGAAGCAGACATGGACACGAAGACTACTTACCGACGACAAAGACCGCACATACAACGTCGGGATAGGATGCTTCATCGCATACAACATATGCATTGTCGCCTTAATCGAGATAGTTTTCCCATTACCAGGCGGGCCATGATAAATCACCCCACGCTTCCACGGCACCTTCAACCTCGCATACGTGTCCCTCGACTCAAAGAACGAGATATGGTCATCGATAATGGCCCTCTTCATTTTCGGATCCAGGATCACGCTATCCCACGACGCGCCCATAACGCTACGAAATAGCTCGGCGCTCTTCTGCCAGTACCCCTGGTCGAACACCCAGACCTCACCGTGCAGCTCGTTCGCCCAGGCGCCGGCGGCTAGCAATAATGCATCGACGGCCGCGTTGTCCTCTGCGAGGATGTAGTGGTTCACCCGCGCCGAGTAGGCCTCGGGCCCGTCGCGGCCGTCGACCACGTACAGGATGAAGTCGTGGCCCCGCCAGCTGTACTCGAAGTGTCCGAAATGCAGCTCCTGGCCGAGGGCGCCCGGGTCCCCGTCGAGGCGGCTGCGGGGCGGCTCGTAGACTGTCCAGGCCAGGGGCGAGAATACGCCTGTGCTGTTGCCACTGTTGCTGTCTTCGCCCGGCGCCTGAGGCAAGGGCTTGCACACCGCGTGCCCGGCTTCTGCGTACCGGAGCAGGCTCAACCCGTTTGTAGGTGGCGCGATTGTGAGCTTTAAACCTGCATACTGCCGCGCGAGAGACTGTGCGATCACGACGTCTGTGTTGATCCGCTGGCCGGCTGAGTGTCGGAACCAGACGTCGCTCGTCTTGTTGCTGAGTGGGTTCCCGGGCCAGTCTACCGCCGCCACCGCCGTTGCCGTTGCCGCGCTTGCTGCGGATTCGGTGGGGAGGTCGAGGTCGACAAAGTTCCAGAGCGCCATGTTGGGAATCTCGGTGTGTAGATGAGATTGAATTGAATTGGATTGGATTGAATTGATGCTGCCTGCCTAATTGGCCTTCTAGCAATCAATTCTTCGCATGTGAGCAGTCAATTGATCAATTGACGAATGATCCCTTGGGATCCAATTCACGATATACTTATTATTAGATAGATTGAATTGATAGCGCCTTACACACGACGAGACGAGGTCGGTTAAACGGCTGCCTAGACTTGTAAAGGATTCTAAACAATGTTGCTTATTGGGTAAGTGACGTAACAGGAAGTTTAATACATACCTACGACCTACCTGTCCGTACCTATACTGTAAGGTCCTGGGCATGTAGGTATACAAGCCACCTATGCCTTCGTTTTTAGCGAAGGAGAGTGAAACGAAGGTCAAGTCAGGTACTTAGTATATGTAGGTATGTATGTATTTTTCTACCGTAGGACAACTAAAGCAATGTAGCAAATCGTCGAGCTCTTATTAATTGTAACAATTAAAGATAGTATTGATGTTATATGCTGTAGAGTAATTGACAAGGTAAGCACAGTACGAAATATTAAACACACTGTCAGTCGTACTGTCACAATACACCCAATGGTACATGTATGTCTGCTGGGTATGTCTTCGACGTCTTACAACTCAGAAATCTCGAGCTCTCCCGCACTACTTTCCTCCCAAGGGTGTAAAATCTCAACCTCACGGATCAGAGCCTCATGGTGACGCGATCTCGGCTTGATAGAAGCTCGATATGGTCCCGGATGGCTGATGATACCAGGCGAAAAAGAGACACTGGGTTCTATCTCGGAATTGTTGTCGTCCAACCCCTTTCCGATTTCAAACACGGCTAGCGACCGCGCAATCGTCAGCCACACCGTCGACTCGGCAAGATACTTTCCGGGACAAATACGCCGTCCATATCCGAATATATCGTCCCGCGGGTCTGGGGCCGGATCCGAACCTAGATACCGCGATGGGTCGAATGTTGATGGGTTCGGGTACACAGCGGGGTCGTGCGTGAACCACCTAGCGAGCGATCAGATCAAGTTAGAAATGACTTGTAACTGTATTATATTCTGGTGACGGGGCTTGGTGCTATCGATGATCAAGTCATACCATATATTCGGAACAATAATAGCACCCTTCGGGATACGGTACCCATTGAACACATAATCGGCCGACGCAATGTGTGGGACCCCCATTGGAGCCACCGGATGCCAGCGCCATGCCTCTGTCACTATCGCTTGGGTATACGGGAGCTGGTCGTGGTCCTCGTATGTAGGTAGTCGACTCGAACCTACCACTCGATCGATCTCTTCCCGAGCCTTTAGTTGGACTTCCGGGTGCAGCATCATTGCTAGGAAGAATGTCCTCAATGTGCTAACGGTCTGCCATCTATGTAAGCGGATGTCATCTTGACCCCAGAGCAGAATCGGTTAATCGACGTACGGTATCAGCACCGCCTCCGTAAAGAGACAGCTGTCACAACCGAGTCAGTAAAACTGCGTGTCAAGCGAAGAGACGCAAGCAAGGCTAGAGCAGATCAAGTAACACACGGAGGCTGAAACCCAGGCCACCCTTTCATATCTTTGCATATAGATCAAAAGGAGGCAACTCACAGCTGTCCACTTGAGAACGTATTCATCCTCCGGGCTGAGATTCTCTCCCGCTCTTTCGCAAAAGTCAGCTACGAATGACTTTTCGTATTTCCCTCTGCTCATCTGCTTTCTAGTGAACCGTAGTGGCGTTTCGGTGACATCTCTCAGTTTCTTTCGCCACTCTCTAGCGGTGCTCTTGAATCCGGCACCAGGCATCCATTCCGGCATATACCGCACTAAAATGAGTATCGGGATAAGCCCACATCTCCGAGGTGAACACTGCAGAAGTGGCAGCAGGCAATAGAAAAAACTCACACGCGGGAATCACATCCACAAACCAAGCTCCCGGCACTGTCGACGCGGAGAACTGATCCAAGGCCGTGGCGGCCAGTTCGACCAGCGGGTCTGACTTATGAGGTTCTATCGTATATCCGTAAATCATCTTCAAGATGACCGCGCCGGCTTCACTAGTAGGTCCCATTATGTCAATTCCTGTGCGGAAACGGGCAAGCAGCACATTAGTGACCCACGTTCGTATATGAGACAGGAGTTGATCGGGCTCCTGCAGTACGCGGAAAAGAAACCGATGTACCTCAACATCCTGAAGAAGGTTATACGGTTCAATAGTAGATTGCGTGCCGATCATGAGATGCGCATGCTTCCTGCTGGCACGAAACCGATCGCCATATGGTAACAGGGGGAGGGTATTACCCCATCCAACCCTTTCATCACAGTTAGTCTCGCGTTGTCGACGGCGGTAGATGTCATCATTTCACTCATTAACGACAGGCGAACGGTCCAGCTACCTACATCTCTCCACCGAAAACGAGTCTCGTACGAGACGAATTAAGGGCCGACCGCTTCTCTAACATCTCAACTGCGAGTTCTCGGGAGTGCAACACAATGATGGTTGTTCCCAATGCCGTCACAGAACTGATCGGTCCTGCCACCGAAAAAAAAAACGTTATTAATTGAGCCAAAAAATATCGTGAAGGATAAAATGCAGATTAGCTAAAGGCTAGGTACAGACCATAGACATCTTTATGCTTGAGCCAATGCTCCCATTCCCTCTCGCCGTTGGCTGGTAGGCCTGCGATATTTCCTAGTATAGGCAGACCCCTCGGGCCTGGTGGTAAGGGTCCTTTCTTCTTGTTCGAGACAACAAGACCAATCCCTATCAGGAAGACGATTAGGAGGACCAGTCGGCTCGAAAATATTTCTGTTATAATGAACTCTGCCATTACGAACATAGGTACCTTCGGGCCTCGCAAGCACTGTTCCCGTTTGATTATTTAGCACTAGGTGTTAAATAAGGACTGGCATCGCTTAAACGGTGGCGATCAATAGTTTATGAATAACTAAACTAGTTAACTAGGTTTTTTATACGCATATAGTGACTAATTCATAACCTTGTGTATGTTTATGCGATATTAAGAGACTATCATCACTTAGAGGGTAACAAGCGGAGTCTATGTAGAGGGCAGCATGCAGAGAGTAATCTGTGCATGGGGTCATATGCGGGGAGGAACATGCGGGTGCCGGGACATGGGTTCCTCGGTTGATGGTCTCCTTAATACTACCAAGTCCTACCAAGAATGTTGATTGATCATTTTGCCTTGCATGGTGACTCTCAGCAAAGACGGGTATAGTAGGTAGTTTGTGACGCTTAATCAGAGCCTGAATTAAACATCGTGATGTTTACGAAAATAAGAAAATATATAAAACACTTGTGAACTTACCCCGGTAAATAAAAAACCGATCACATTAATATTAAAGTTTCCAACCCCGAATATTTTCTCAAAATATCGCGCGGGAGGATGTTGAATAGGTAAACCTTCCACTTCTTATGAATCCTTCAACATTAGATACAGGTCGTGGGGCATTGCTCCGAGAGGCGTACTCATCCAAAATGCATGTACAACAATGGGCGGCACTGCAATGAGGGGAACGTTGCATGCAGAAATATACGAGAAATTCAAGAGTTGCGGTTATATTTTCTACTGTTCCAGCAGCCGGTGGCACGATGAACGCCATGCAACTATCGTAAGTGTCACCGATTCTCAGATGCGGATAGTGATGTATAGGTAGGTCCTGAATACCTTTTGATGCACGAGGAGCCCTAATTACTACCTTCAAAAGGCTGGGTATCTATATACAAATGAGCTTTTTGTTTTGTACCTCAGGGGTAAATATGTGTGGCCGTAAGTAGTCAGGGTATAGTCGGGATCGTGACAGTAAGTGATATGACGGACGTTTGTTAGGTGTACTATGCTACACGAATATATATATATATCACGCCTAAGCTAAGTGGTACTTGTGGTTTCCAATATCTCTTTCCGTAGAAGTGCTCAAGTTTCCCGCAAAAAAAAGAATCCTTAGGCACGCATCCAATCTGTATCCTGTCTACCAACTGTAGCACCGTTGCTTTTCCCAAAATGGCAAACTTAGCTAACGACATCAGCTCGACGCTGTATCAAGTCAAAATGAGTGATAGCCAACGGATTCAACATATTGAAGCAGCGAGAAAGTTGATCAGCAGCCTCCAAACTGATGAAGAGAAAATGTATGAGTTGACCTATACTCAGCCGATCGTCTTCGCCATACTCCAGACCGGCCTCGATGTTGGACTGTGGGCTGGATGGACCAAAGCCGGCGGTCAGGCCATGCCGGTTTCTCAGCTCTGTCAGGTATGCGAACGCGAAATTGATCCGCAACTGCTTCGTAAGTGGCATTTTGCCATCCTTCAAGATGGCCCCCCGGACCCGTGTCATTATTACTGACTTCTTCATCCGCAGGCCGGATGCTACGTCTCTTGGCCGCAGCGAACATTATCGAGGAAACTGGTGAAGATACATTCAAATCAACATCATTCTCGTCGGCCTGCGGTGATAGCGGAAGCTTCATTCCAAGGTCTATCCAATGCTCGTAAGTACCTACATAGCTCGTCAAACTTGAGGAAAAGTGGCAGGCAGGCAGGCAGGCAAGAACTGAAGATAATGTTGATCAAAGTAATAATACAACCTTGCCAGGACACATCATTTTGTGATGACAGATATTTCACTGCCAAAGTATCTGGCCGAGATCGGGTACAAGAACCCATACGATCCGATCAAGTCAGGCTACGCGTTCTGGGAACCCGGACACAGGGACTTCTTCGCTAGGTGCATGGCCGAGCCGGACTCGCAGGACTTCTTCAGCGGCTGGATGCGATGCTGGACGGACCAAAAGCTGCCGTGGCCCGCGTACTTCGACACGAACACCCTAGTCGAGGGCGCGGATCTGAGCGCGGCACCGCTCTGCGTCGATATCGGAGACCATCACGGCATCGACCTGAGCCGAGTCGTGGACAAACACCCAGACCTACCGAACGGCTCGCTGGTCTTGCAAGACCTGCCGGAATGCCTCTCCGAGGTAAAGGGGTTAAGCGAGAAGATCACGATGATGCCGTACGACTTCTTCACTCCCCAGCCCGTGAAAGGTATCTATGCAAGATCATCGCCGTGTGTATGTATGGTGAATGCTGACAATTGAATAGGCGCACGCTCTTATTACCTCCATTGCGTCCTCCACGATTGGCCGGGGGATAAAGCCCGTCTGCTCGTAGAGAACATAGTAAATGCGATGAAGAAGGGTTACTCTAAACTGCTCATTAATGACATCGTGATGCCGACGACTGGAGCCAGCTTGACCCAGACGGTGATGGACATGCAGTGTATGGCTCTCGGTTCGGCTTACGAGAGGACCGAGCCGATGTGGACGAGCCTTCTGCAGGAGGCTGGCTTGAAGATTGTCAAGATCTGGCCTGATGGTCGCGGGTACGAGAGCTTGATTGAGGCCGAATTGGCGTAGAGCAGAAACATTTGCGGGGGAATAGCACATCCATAGAGTCAGCGAATATACATACGTCTGGAGTTACTGGATTACTTAGTTTGACATGTAGTATACCTACACTGCAACATGTACTCCCCCTAACATATACTGTCTTAAATCTCTCATGCATACTTACTTTCCAGCGAGGCTATTTACGAATATCAGCATATAATAGCATAAGCCAGAAAATTTACCCTCCTGCTAGATCTATCCTCTGTCCGGTCTATTCTTTGCCCAGCCCAGACCCCTGGCCCCTATCTACCCCGGAATAGGTAGCTACCCTAGGCCGGTAGGTCTGTGATTTTGGGGACCTGGATGTCGAGAGACTTTACTGGAGACTGTGAGAGAAGAGTGCACGAATAGGAATCTTGAAGGCAAGGACTTCGTCAACTAACCGCCAGTCTTCCCCACCAAGTTTTGGTATCTTTATTCCAGTTCGGGCGTGGATCGACTCTCGGTGTAAGAGTAGGAGAGAGAAGGCCAGGCAATCGTATGTTAGTGAACTGTCTACTACATGTGGTGCGTTGGCTTACTAGGCTGGTCATCTCGCCGCGCCCTCCTCTCCTCATATGACATGTGTGGATGAAAAGAGGCGTTCTTGATCTAGTGAAGTAGGTGAATATTGTCGAATGTGAGCTAGTGTGAATTAATTGATTGTGTATTGTGTAGAAGCATACCATATCGTTGAACCCAACAAAACTTAAGGCGGATATCGTGAAGAAAAAGTGAGCGACGGAACAATGTATGTAGGTCTCAGGAATGTGTAATCAGGTGATAGAGTTCCCGCATACTGCGTACCCCGCAAGTACTGTAGTAGACGTGGAGAAGTTAAACAATACTATGTAGATTTCAACAGAACCGATCAATCTTTCAGAAGTCAACGCCCTTAAAGGGGGGCATGGCCGTCTTCGCCTTGCATGGCAAGGAGCGCACAAAGCATACGGTAGGCTATTACCGCGTTAGTTGGTCATGGCTTGGCTTCAGACATTGCATGTCAACGTTTAACTATAATGCAAGTGATTAGATCCTTCCCGTACTTGCTTCTGTGGTGGTTGTCCTACGGGTCACTTTTATCGCTATGAAGTAGATTTCGTATAACCACGTGAGATTTCTATTCCGATTCAGGACGTTAAAACCTATCTTAGGGGAGCTGAATTGACTCGAACCGACTTGAATTGAATTGATGTCTCCCGCCATCTTGGCATGTAAGCAGTTAAGTAATTAATTGACTAATGGTTCCATCAATCTAACTCACGACTTGCCTACTTGGTAAAGGATTTCATACAATATTGCGTGTCGGATAAGTGACACAACAGGAAGTTTAACACATACATATACCTATATACCACC
Organism: Nemania sp. FL0031; assembly: GCA_022432375.1. Classification (NCBI taxonomy): domain Eukaryota; kingdom Fungi; phylum Ascomycota; class Sordariomycetes; order Xylariales; family Xylariaceae; genus Nemania; species Nemania sp. FL0031. Next base: position 670,292 of record JAJKKK010000015.1, read on the forward strand.
TACATGCCCGTATAAGGTCCTGGACATGTAGGTACAAAAGTTCAATCCGACAGTTCCGGGAGAGTGCCTACTTGTCTGTCAAATATGCGCGTTTTTGTTTTGATTCCGTTTTGAGAGTACCAATTCTCTCACCAAGAAGATCCGCTGTTGTACTTTCTTACATGGATTTGGACCACGATGAAGAAGCATTCAATTATCAAGATCCAAGCTGCCGGTCGTATACTCATATTTACTTGATTGATTAATTAATCATGAATTCAATCATTAGAGTAAGTATTTGATCGATCCTTTAAAACCTTCGGACGTCAGGACTAAGCAGACTACGATTACATCCATCTATATATGGTGACACTGGCAGGCAAGAATTAGGATAAGGGACCATATTTTGAAGATTCTCCATTTATCCAATCAACTAATCATTAATTCATCTCTTCATTCATCAGTCGTCTTATCATCTACACAGTCTAAAAATTCACCATCAGTTTGCTTTTAAGGCGCAGTCCCAACCTCCGTTTTGATACACCGGCAAGGTAGGTATAATATGCAATGCCGAGGTACGTGCTTGCTTGCGTGCGTGTGTTATACTATTCCCATCTCAAAAAGATGCTTACGAATTCCATATTTCGATGCATGCCTGTGATCTGCGTAAATTTCTGTTATCTCCGAGTGTTCTGTTGTTGTGTTAAATTTCCACAGGACCACGTTGCGGGAATCTCTTTCCTGCTAAAGGCGAATTGAAGCTTTTGGCCGATTTGTCGAGGTTGGTTGACTATTTTCATTCCCAGTCCGGCCCCATAGGCCGTACCGTCTAGCTTAGTCTAGATCATATGTTCGTGCACGCGTAGTATGTATGCGGGCTAGAAATGTTGAGTAACATGTTTTACACGGTGCCACGTATCCGATTTCCATTGCCCATAGAGAGAGGGTACGGCATATGAGGGCAACACCCTCAAAATTACCGCGAGGGCGGTGTATCCGGCTTCCCGCTGTGTATAACCCTCTTGAACAGGCTCTTCTTGGCATTGGAAGTCGAACGGGTCCGTCTATCGAGCGGCACCGAGCCCACACCCGAAGAGGCAGGCCCGCCCATGCCCATAGTTACAGAAGTCGGCGCCGAGGCGGTGGTATGCAAGTTCCCGGCCCCCGGCTCCTTGCCCTTCAGCGTCGACGAAGACGTGGACTTATGCAGTATGGGCCCGCCGCCGGCGCCCTGCCAGACATCCAGATGGTGCTGCTGCTGCTGCTTGTGATAGTAGTAATCATACCCGTCGTCCGCATCTTTGCGCGCGCCGCCCGCGTCGTTGACCTCATCGGGATAGCGCGTGTACTGCGGCGGGCCACCAGCGACGGCGCTGCCACCCCTGCCGGCAGACAGCGGGAAGGTAGAATGGCGCGCCAGCCCGGCCTCCTGCATCTTGGCGATGCCGCGCTCGAGATGCGCCACCATGGGCGCTTTGGTCGACCAATTGTCGTCGGGCGGCCGGTTCTGCGCTAGGCGATGGAGTTTCGGGAACGTGTATTGGAATTCGGCCTCGAGCTGCTGCTGGTGGCGCTCCGTGACCTCGAGGCGCTCCGACTTGAGCGCCGGCGGGAGCTCGGTTGTGTGCCCTCTGTCTTCGTCGTCGAGGAGTTTGAGCCAGTCGTCGTAGCGCTGATGGTCATCTTTCTAAATCGCCAGGAAAAAAAAAACATCAGTATTATTCGTCTTGAACAAGCATGTGAGGGCAAACAGCTATCTCCCCCATGCCCCCAAGACGATTAACTAGCTAACCGAAAATGAAACGAAACAGAGTTCAGATAAAAAAAAGACTTACGCTCTTCTCCCACGACACATCCTGTAGACTAGCCAAGTATTTAGTGGCCTTTTCCGTAGTATTAGCCCCGACGATGTACTTGTCGAAAGACTGCGAGAACTCGCGGTAATGCCCCTTGAGCACGAAACACTGGCCAGGCCAGTGCTTGCTCTTGAACTTCTGGAAGAACGCCTCGGCCACAGGTGCCTCCCAGGGATATTCAACCACCTTGTCGTAGAACACAACGCACTTGCTCGTATACCACTTGTCAAAGGAGCTGCGGCTCGCCTCGTCCGTGAGCGCCTTCTCGATCATCTCCATCGACGCCCGCGAGACGAAAGATGCGGGCGCGCGGAAGTTGATGGCGCCGTGGATGTGCGAGCGCTGGTAGTCGGTGCTTGGGCGCAGGTCGATCACGACGACCTGGCCTGTGGGGAAGATCTCGAGTAGTTTGTTCAGGTGGCCTGGCAAGATCATCCGCGCGCCGTCTTTGGGCGGCGAGTTCTGGTTCTGATCGCCTATTCGTAGGCTTTGGAGTTTGTTGGATATCTCTTGCTGCTCACGACGATGGCGGAACCAGTTCTAAGTGAAATTATTAGTACTTAGATATTGATCTCAGTATATGAAAAGATGGGTAAGGCGACTTACATCTATGTCGGTAGTCCCTAACTTTAAACTTGAAGCTAAAAACTCCTTCACTGCAACCGTTGGTTTCGGGTTATTACTGAAGTATTCTTCCAATCTATTCTCGGCATGAGTAGGAAGGATTGGTCGTGTTGGGGATTGGCTGCTAGGTTTAGGGGCCGGTCGGGTTGCTTGTGCTAAGTTAGGTTGTTGAGATAGGGAAACATTGGGCGCCTTCCTTGATGCGTTGGCGGGGAGACCTGGATTCCCTCTCGTAGACGATTGAGGTGCCGGACTGGCCCAGCTTTGTAGATTGCCTTCGGACAGGGACCGTGTTGTAGGCCCGGTATCGACTTGAATACCCGACAATGAAGGTTGAAGTTTGTCCTTGTTCTCATAGATGGGGTCCATCTTAGGCCAGTTTATATTTCCAGATAGGTCTAGATGATCGGTGGTAAAAGCAGTTGTTCCTGAGTAGATAGAATCCCGATCAGATTCCAACTCAGCGCCCGATATATCCGTCGTGGAGATATTCCATTGCCCCTGTATTTGGTCTTGCTTATGTGTAGCAAGATTATTGGACCGGATGAAAGCTATAAAGTTGCAAGCTTGGTGCTCTGGCAGCATATCCCAGACCATGACAGGCAACGATAGTAAAAGGAGTGTGGAATGGCTCTTGAAAACGCCTTGAACCCGAACATATTTGGCTAAAGCGGGGATTGTTCCGAGCCAACGTTCCCAATCCTCAACATTGAGGTTTTGGTCCTCTTCGAGCGCAAGAGAGATCATGACGTGAGGGACGCTCTCATTTGGCTCGGAACCAATGATTTCCTCGGGACTAGCACGGCCATCAAGAAAAGAAGCCCGCCCCGAGGTAGAGCTAGAAGGAAGTGGAGGGAGTATCATATCGTCGGCGACTCTGCATAGCTCGATGCTCGGGGCTTTGTGGTTTGCGGTCATCATGAAGTGCACGGGTGTGGTTCTCGCCTCGAAGCGATTTCCATTATGTCTTTCGGGTCGGGGGTGCTTTAAACGAGCTAGGATTTCAGCATGTAGCATGGCCACTGAAAATGTCTTCCTCTTCCATTCCTGGAGCACTTCAAGCAGCGTAGACGAAAATGAATACCTCCCGGGGTTGGGCGCAATGGCGTCCCAGCTCGAGGCCGATATTGTTTCTGTTATGCTATTGCCTGTGGGGAATGCGGCACTCGCGGCACCGGCGCAACAGTCTAGTAAGACGAGAGCATCTGAGAGTGATCTTTCGAGCAAGGTTTGAATTGCGGACCATCTTGTTTTTGTCGTTAGCATTCGTTCAGGGGATAGTGTAGGGATTCTTATTGGTAGACGGTGGGCTCTACGAAGTGTAACGATAGTACGACTTACTGCAACCAGGGCGAATCCGAACTCCGAGATGCACACCAAGTACTCTGCCTTGCCTCATCTATTTTCGCATGACCTCCGTAGTATACAATTAATAAGGTGTCGGTAGACTCATGATCCTTTATCATAGACCCAATCTTCAACATCAAATCCAGATGCGCATTGCTTGAAGGGATGGGGAATCTCTCAGTCTCGAAGTTGTAGTCTCGTTGAAAACATATCTCTAGGTCTTCAAGCTCGGGAAGCACGAATAAATCATCCGAATCCCAATGCAATAGAAGAACATATACTTTCCTATAGCGCTGCGAGCTCCCGCGATTGGGGAATGCCCTGGCAGCCGACTGGGTGCATTTGGTTAGTCAACCAGCCCTACGCAGGGCGAGTATATGAGAGCAAGGTGAGGGCGAGCACATACATCTTCCAAGGCCTTTGCAAAGTCAGGTAGGCGCTTCACATGGTAATTCACCCGGCTGATATCATGCGTAGCGGAGGGCGGCTTCGAGTCCCCCAGACTGGAGCCATACTAAAGAGCGAAAGAGGTTAATTCGACGAAGGCGTCATTCTCCCATGGAGCCGGGACGGGACCTGTGGGGTCGGGTCTTACTGCAGAATCTCCGCTACTAAAACCATTGTCTTCTGACGGGTGTCTCGAGCTGATGGTTACGAAGGGGACGTTGTTGAAGTCGGTCATGATTGACTAACATAGGCAAATCGACGGCCCCCGGAACCAATTTGAATGATTTTAATGACAATCGCAGTGGGTTGTGGAGAACGTCAGAGCTGAGAGACGGGAAGATTAACCAGATCCGGATGATTGACGGCTCACTAACATCGCGTCGTACCTATGTGCGTACCTGGCCCTGTTGGGATACAGATAGACATACCGGTGACAGATTGGATCGATTGGTCTTGGCGAGATGAGGTGTTCCTGTGGTGGTAGATGGGTAATCAAATGGACTGACACTGCTGGGCGACTGCTGGGACCGGAGAGGATTCTATGCCCGCGCCAGATGGAAGCACGGTCGCTCGTGTTCATGGGTTCGCCCCTCAGCTATAAGGTCGACAGCGAATAGGCGACTGGCCACCGTTGGTTGCAGCTGATCTTAGGTATCCCTAGGTACAAGAGACCTAATGCAACCTTGCGGCAGCGTCAACGCCCTCGGTAGCGAGATCCGGTTTAGCGCTTGTACTTCGACGGAATCGACGCGCATGCTGAATCCTTTAGCCTGCGATCCATGCGCCCAGTGTTCCCTCTCAATACTCGGTTAACAGACCACAGCCCCGTTCTAGGCGACAATATCAACAGAATAGTCACCATGTGACTGAGAACGGAGAACGTCAGATGCAAGCACATATAAAAAAGCAAACAGCATGAGGCTCAAGTGGATTGCTGACTTGTCCCTATAAGTAGATCTGACTATGCATGAGGCGTCGATATCTTACCCAACCAGGACATGCAGGGGAAGCCAAAGCTCATGGAGAGTTAGCTAGCCTGTCAACAACTGTCGGTTATGATGCCCGATATCAACCGATCGCCTGTGCGTAAAGGAGGCTATATAATTTGCTATGGTAGTGGCCACCGTTGAGAATCTCTTATGCTAGGAGAGTATTTATGAAGCTGTATCACAATGCTGGTAAAAGAATATTCCTTGACTAATAAGGCCTGTGCTTCCAAAAAAAACCCAGAGTGTCTGCCTATCTTTGTTCCTGACTATAAGACAAACGCTATATTATTTATTAATACTGCCGATGCAGAGTTGTTTAGCAACTATTCGGTTTGTGGGCTTTGGCGCTGAGTATAATACCCCAACTAGTTTAATGTATCAAGATGGAAAAAGTGCTCAACGACGCGGGGCAGCCGAGCACGAGACCACTTTGGGGGGCTTGGTTGCGGAGTAAAAATCCCTAGGCCATGAACGTATAGCTATATACCACTAAATGTGGTAAGTCAAGTTTTATTATCGTTTTCATCTTCTTTTTGGCGTCGCGCGTTTGCCTCTACCATCAGACGCTCCCCTATACTTCCTAAAGCGCTGTTGAAATATCGGTAACTGTCCGATGCATCCACACCACTCCGGCCGTCGACGCTACCGACGAATACGGGGACATCGCCCATCTCAGCCGCCTGCTGGTGCACTAACTCGTCGCGGACTACACCTATTATAAAAGGTTTCCCTTTATAGGAGCCGACGGATGCGGCTGCCTGTTTGGAGCGCAATGATCCTGGCCTGATAATCGGAATCGCTGGTGACGTGGAGTAGAGAGAAATAGCCGGCTCATTAACTGAGCTATCCACGAGAGGAGCGGTCTCCTCTTCTTCTTCAAGTTCGTCATCCTTGATATATTTAGCATTTGCAAGTTTCAAGGCAGGCTCGTCATCATCAAATTTAAACACCTCTTCCTCCTCGAGTTTCCGTGCTCCGGGTAGTTGTAAAGGGGCCGGACCAAGAGATATTGGTTCGCCAAGAAGTGATTTCTTAGAGTTTGAATTCTCATCTAGCCTTACTTCCTGGATAGTTTTTTGAACTTCCTCAGGCGGCGAGAATGTTTTCTTATCCTTGAAAGAGGCCAGGGGGGGTAATTCAAGTATATCATCCACATCTTGGCCGACATCTTGTTCATCATTGGTTTCTTTTGTTATAGTCTTTAGCTGTTCATCTTGCATATGGTCAAAATCTGTATCGCTTCCCATAAGTGTGACGGGAGCCAATTCCGAAACGGCGCTTGGTTTCTTTTTCGAAGTAGACATAACCAGGCCGTCCTCTTCTTCGTCATCGTCGTGCATGTCACCGACCACAGTCCATTTAGATGTATCTTCTGTTGAACTTCTAGCTAAAGCCTTCAGTCGTTCAGTTGATGATATTTTTTTAGGCCTTGGAGGGGAGCTGCCTAAAATTGAGTCCTCCTCGTCAAACACTGTATGGTTTAGGGACTCGTGAATCGGCATAGCTTCGTCTTCGGGTGAAGGTGACGTAGGAAGGTCATGGATTCGCGGCGAAATGGGAGGGGAGACCGTGGGTAGAACTTCTTCGCCTTCAACCTCGAAGCGCACTCGACGTAGGCTCTGACCATCCTTGGTAGAAGCGCTCGAGGACCGGCGTAATGCACTCCTGCGTATACGCGACACACTATCATCAGAGGTTATAGAGGATATGGTATCTTCCGTGTACTGACGGACAAGATCCGGCTGCTGCGCGACAGTGTCCAGTTGAACAGGAGAAGGTGGTTCTTGACTATCATTAGATTCATTGTCTCTAGACATGGCAGGCGGCAAGACAGCAGCAGGTTTGGATATGGGTTGGATGGGCTGCACGACCTCAAGTAGAGGAAGGTAGCTCGGCGTGAAAAGGCCGTGGAACTCACGCTCGCGATTGCGGTCAGGAGGAGAACCGTCATTGGGGGGGACGCCTGATGTATGAGGGAGCACGGGGGGCGGCGAGACCCTCCCGCGCCGCGGCCATGGGTCGGCAGAGGGGCGATCAAGATCGGCAGAGGCTGTGTCAGACGCGAGCGCAGGGCCCAATGCCTCATATTTATGGAGCTCATCCGCAAGGGCCTGTTCGACACGAGCCACGAGATGCTTAGGCGCATCCCGCAGTAAATTTTCCGAGTGCTGCCGAAACTGATTTGCCATATCCTCGCGGTAATCGTAGACCTTCTTGTTAAAATCCGCGAGCTTTTGCAGGACCTCTGCAATGATAACTGTGGGATCGTCCATCTTCCACAACTGCGCCACTACGGGCAGGAGACGGGCTGAGGATGGCGGTGACCGGAGACGCGAAAAGGGTGGACGGAGGCTCAATCGAAAACAGTCAACGGACAAAGACTACAGCAGAACCGTAGGAAGCATTGTCGATGCCGGAGCGCCGGGGTTATTATGGGTTATGAAGATGCTTCCACTGATTGGGTATGGGTAGTTGGTCCTAGTTGGCGAAGTTGGTGAAGGGATGTTGGGGGAAGTTCAGATCAAGGACCAAGCCAAGAAAAGTTAAAAAATTAAAAACCACAAAGTTGTGGCTCGTCGTTAGGTCCCGAAAGCTAATACGAAGAAGCCGGACTTCTCAGTTGGCGGAAGGGGAACAGAGCCAATCGGCGTGCAACATGAGTAAGACACGAAGCCTGCGATGTCTGTGACGCCCTTTCAGGTGCTGTGGCGGAGTATCCAGGATGAATTGGCCTTAAGACTTATGCGTACGTAGATTAAGTACTTAGTAGATTAAGTAGATAGTAGATAGGTCGTGATGTCTTATGTGTATGCCGGCACTATGACGTGGGAAAAGGCCGGAGACCAAGAGACACACACGCACACACCTATACAAACACACACACAAAATCAATGTTTCTAGAAGCGAGGCTGCAGATTGCAAAATAGTGCGATGCAAGGGGAAGCGGAGAGGATAGCAACGGTTTGCGGTAGTAGATCGGTAGATAGATAGTTGTGGTGGTGGTTAGCAGTAACGATAATAATGATAGCGGTGGTGTGCGAAGGTGGGCGCGAAGGCGGAATGATAGTGAATCATGTCGAGTGACCTGCTGATGCTGCTGATTTTGCCTGGGTTCTGGTGTAACCGTTGTACGTGTACAAAAAGCCTGACAAAAAAGCCTTGCTCGCTGGTGGCCGGCGCCGGCTGATCAGCGGTTGTCAAAGGCCCTCAACCGTGTAAAAAAGGGAAGCGATGGAGATTGAGATGTGGGGATAGATGGGGAACAGGCATTCTAGACCTGGCTCGGGATATGCCTACAGGGTTGTGGGTGGTGGGTGCCACTGGGTGGTGTGCAGCCCGGGTGGAGGTGAGGACCCGACCACCTGGACTTGCGTAGCACTCTATCAACCATAACTCGTGCGATCTCGCAACCACTTCAACAATGTAATAAATACTATAGCGTTATGAAACGAGACCAGATAACCCAATGACAGAGATCTCGAATTAATCCTGTATCAATGCACCGCAAATAATATGTAGTTTCTCAAGTTCATCACTCCATCTACGTCCGTATTATTCATATGATGTCATTGGCCAAATCCGTAGATTGATGCAACCTTACTTATCTCTGCTAGGTTATTTGTAACAGGAACAACCTCAATAGACACATTAAGTTCATCTATCAGGTGGGGATATTGCGGTTGCCAGGCCCTTATTCAGTCCTTTACATCCCAGTCTCCAGATATTTCTTTATGTTTTCTTAACTTCTCGGAACCGTTTTTTATACCTACTGCTCTGTGATTTTCCTTAATCACCAAGAGCAAAAATCATCCGTCTCGCCATGAAGTTCCAGGTAGTTGCTAACCGCCTGCTGGAATATCCGAACTATGTCCCATGATCCTAGAACCAGCATTTAGTGAAGCGCTAATCGCACGTCATAATAATGAAGCTGGACAGGTTCGTGCCTCTGCCAAACCTTAAGCTTAACAGCCGCTGGGACTCCGCTAGGCAGCAACCCTCCGTCCGATCTGGAAGCAATAATAACTAATTCGTTTGATAGTGACACATTTGCTCCTCTGTAAATAGGAGTTCACATAATGCCCTCGGACCATGCAGTATGTACTGATTCATCTCTTCTAATTGATGCTCAAGCCCTAAACTTCGCCTACTAGTAAGACTATTCTTATGTAAAAGTATATACCGTATGTATCATCTCGTACACCACTACTATTCACTATATTTTGAACCCGGGCCACAACGGCTTATTATGCTAGACTTTGTCTTAACTATATAGAGATCTGTCTTGTTTGTTACCTATCCGCCACCATCTCCAGATCCTCCTACCTATATTTAACCCTTTTTGAGTCTTGGTCCATGTGGCCATTAACACCAGGTATCTCAGTATATCGAGATTAATACTTCAATTTCGTACAATAAACCCGGGGAATCAGTTTCCGAAGTCGGCCATCCAGCTACCAATTAAATCATGCAATTCGAAACAGCAGATGAGTTATCCTTGCTCTTTAGAAGTCATGTGCCCGCAGCCACCTACCAACCTTTTGCACTTTTCTGATCGTTGTGTTCAGATGAGGGAGGTCCTATTGAGTAGCAGTGAAACTTTCCGCGTAGACCTGCATAGAAGTTACGCTCGTGATGAGTCTGAACTCGTACAGCTCCGTCTAGAACACCCATGTATGCGACTAACCGTCACAGTCACACTAGACAACGGTGCTGTAGATGAGTAGGTTGAGGAAGAGAAAGCCCAAGCTCCATATTGGCGATGATGGCTCCGGATCCGAAATCGCAAGACTATATGGGATTCGAGTATGCAGCATTTTTAGATACCTAGAGTTCGTCACATAAGATATGATCATGATAAATCGGAGTTGTCTTATTATACCAAAGGAAAGTAGAACAAGGTAGTGACAGAGATAAATACTACTAGGTAAGTATGCTTTATTAAACACTATCAGGTAGGCACGTAAATAACGGTAGAAGCCGCCCTAGACCGCATTATTCGATAACTATAAGCATACTGCCATAACTAGCGAGGGAATAGTATGTACAGAGTTCTAAACACCCACGTCATGTTAAACTAGCATTAAAACTCACCTAAGGTTTTTATTTATTTGTTGCACTGCAGATTATCTTTACTGAACTGGAAGACAAGTTGCATTCTCATTTTCATACAGAGTGAAAACGAGTCAAAAACATTGGGCAGACACGGGCCTCGTTCTTCTAGTGAAGATAAACGTGTCCGAGTCCTTGGTGCGTTCGGTGGCCCTTTGGGATATTGATGTGTGCATAGGAATTTGGTTAACGATATCGAACGTGTAGACCATCTCCATATTGAAGGAGGTCTTGAATTATAATTATAATACTCCTTACTGCCTTTTGAGCAGTTGAGCGTAAATGAAATTGGCAGTGCTTCATATTTAAGGTATTTATTATTAACTGAACTTGTTCCCAGAAAGCGGAGTCCGTCTCAGATACTCGTGTAGATCCATCTTATGGAAGCAAGCTTTAAATTTTCCCTGCCTTCGTAGCCGATGAAATCTCGAATGGCCTGGTCTAGTCCTTGAAGGTCTATTGTTTCCCCCGGGGGAGACTCTACATTAGTACTCTTCGAAATTATCCAGGCTCCTATATAGGCTGGAGAGGATCGATGGCGGGCGTGTCATTTAGCACCCTATTTTACAGACTTTATAGATTAAAGTACGGCCATCTCCTGTTGACTCATAGGGGATGGGGATGGGGATGGACACGGTCAGCCTTATTTGATTGGCGTGAATTAACGATATGGCCGGGATGTTAAATTAGAAGGCGAATACTTGGTCCTCCAGCTTGCTCACTGGCCGGGCCTTTTGGAAACCGAGACTTTCGGTTGCCTTCTTGAGCCCGCTAATCATTGGAGGCGGGCCGCAGAGCAAGATCTTGACATCAGGTGCAGCCTTTGGCAGCCATTTCTACATGCCGCGTCAGTCCTTGAAAAGTGAAAACAAGGCACAATTAAGTACTTACGGTCACCATATCAGCAGTAACATAGCCAACGCCACCAGTCCATCCCTCAGGGGGCTTGTCAAGGACATAGTGGACTCTGAATCCCGAATCTTGCTTAGCTAGCTGATCAAGATCTTCCTTAAGGAGGATGTCTTGGGGCGAAACATTGGCGAAAATGAGGTCCACCTGGGTCTTGTCACCAGTGGGTCGACCTCGAATAATAGCCCGGACGACCTGCAGCATGGGTGTGATACCAGTACCGCCAGCAACCATTCCAAAATGGCGAACCATGTTGGGAGTATAAACGAAAGCGCCCTTGGGGCCTCGGACCTTGATAGCTTGCCCAACGGCCAAGGAGGCTAGGTGTTTGGAGATATTACCAGTGGGGTAGGATTTAACGAGGAGGTCGAAGTAGCCGGGCTGGTGGTCGCCGGAAATTGGTGTGTATGAGCGGACGATTTCCTTGGTTGTGCCATCGGGCTGTTGAATGTTGGCACCGATCGAGATATGTTGGCCAATTGGGAGACCGAGGATCGAAGTCGGCGCAGGGAGCTTGAATCGGTAGCTAGGATAGTCAGTATATACGCTAGGTAAAGTGTCAAGGCTCGGCCGGTCACTGACATTGCGACATTGTGGGAAATGATGGTCTTTTCCTTGAGCTCGAATTCTTGGAATGCATCGGGCTTGAGGACCTTCTTCGGTTCTGCATGGCGGAGAGAGTTAGCATATACCCATGAAGAATACAAGAGGGAAAGTAGAGAGCGTACGGGAGCCAGTGAACTTCCAGACACTCAGGATAAGGGCGAGTAAGGCGGCATAAGGAGTCCATTCTTTCTTGACTATGAAGGTACCGAAGACGAGAAGGCCGGCGGGGATATAGATCCCGTCGATGTATTTCTTCGCAGTTAAAGGAGTGTCCGCCATTGTGAGACACACAGCTCGGGAAACAGATGTGAATTGGTCAGGCTATGGCGACACAAACAATGTCAGCACAATGGAGGAAGTTGTGTGCGTATGTGTGTGTGTGTCTGTCTGGCTCTCAAGATTTGAAAACCCCAGACAGAACAAACTGGTGGGAGAGGCGTGGAGCAGTTCGGGACAGCTTACTACCTATCACTTTGCAAGCTTTCGGTCTGTACCTAACAAGACTGCCGGTCAGGATCCAAGCCAAGAGCGGTTAACACCGAAAGAGGATGAACAAGTGGGCTGATTGATCGATGGGGCGATTGTAATTGTCACCGATTGGCTTCCTGCAAAATATTATCTTTAGTACCGGTACGCGTAGGGGGCATCTGCAGCTTGGGTTCAATTCTATGTAATATCAATTCTATACCGCATATGCTAATTAAGGTTTGTCTATCTAAGTGCATATCGATAGCGTAGTCCCCGCGAGCGGACAAAGAGGTAGCTTCGATAAATTGAACCTGTGCCCCTCAATCAATAAGTGCCTGCCGGACCGGACTTGAAACCGGACCTAGGTAGCTGAGGAGTCCGTTCAACGCTCCTTTCCTACCTTGTTTAATTCTTCAATCTATGTGCATCTAGCTCCTGTGTCCATTCGTCTAAGAGTTCCTGATTGGCGTCTTTCACCATAACATGTATGTGTTCAAGAGCCCGAACACTCTGCAATGCAACCCAATTCTTAAACCACTAGAGAACTCGGAGTTAGTTATCTCTATCTTGAGCATTATTTGCGAGGATTTTGGAAGCTTCTAGACGTGACTTTAACCAAAAAGGAAATTTTCGGCTCTAGAAATTGCTAAAACAGGAAGTAAATAGCCCCGAGATATACTTACAAGGACTTTGGATTCCCCCTCTGGACCGAACTTGTCAACAAACACTCTTTTGATGAAGTTTGAGACAGTCTGACGGCTTTCTACCGTCATGTCGCCAGTCTCCAGATTGGTCTCAATGGCAGTCCTTGACCACACGACAATATGGGTAATATCGGGTGTGAGACCGTACGGCCAGTCGTTGATAAGGACAGAATAATCTGACTTGTTATCGAATGGAACCGACGAAGCTGGCGTGAATGGAGGCGATCCCCACGCTTTAGGCAAGCGATGGATTAGAAGATAGTTGGTCATAGATCCATACTGTGCATTGGTTTCGGCAGTCCACGCCATGTACCGCCGCAAATCAGATGGTTTCCGCTTGAGGACCGAGAGATTATTTTCACCTAGTACTATTGCGTAAGTTACTTGACTTGATATTGCAATCAGAGGCTGCAGTGCATGTACCGGCATACCGATAATTCTCTTTAAGTCTTCCCAGTCATGGTAGTGAAACTCCTCATCAGTCTGAGATAACACCCATTTGTCTACCTCGGTTAGAGGAAATGGCGATTCCTCTCCTGATGTCGTGATTGGTAGGTTATCCATTTTGCTGTACTTGAGCGTTTAGGTCTGGTTAAGGACAAAGAAATGTTCGGAGCAAGCTCGGGTTTTGTTTGACGAAACGATACCGACGCTCAGCGAAGGAGTTGTGGAGAGATGTAGTCGGTGTGGGTTGGCGGCGGATAGCCACGTGGAAGATACCGTCTGGCGTATGACATAGATGCAATAACGACAAGCAGATATGGAATTACAAGACATAATTATACGGATGTACTCGCAAGTGCCCTCTACTATTCTTCTCTAAGAGATGACAATCTTAACTTTAATGCTAGCACCGTAAATCGATTGATATTAGTAGTACCGATTGAGACACAAAAAGTGAACAGAAAACGCTGTTGTTCCAATTCCCCGAACTTCGAAAGCACATCCCCTATCGCCCCATCCATTATAAATGAGAAATTAATGGGAGGGGTGGATACACGATGAGTGGTTTAGGTATCATATTCTATCGGATTATCTGGGCTGGTATGTTTCCTGAGTCGGAAATAATGTTTCGAGTAGAGACGGAATTCTAAGCAGCACGCCTCTGCTTCCGATTCCCGCCCACCTGAGCTTGTTGTTGCTGTGCCTGCGCCTGCTGCTGCATTCCGGCCATACCACGGGCTGCTCCTAACAGACCGAAGCCTTTATACGCCCCATATGCTGGCACAACAGACCAGAGAAGCCAGCACCAGTTCCCAAAGAAGGTGACTAAGACCACAGATATCCAAGTAACCCAGATAACATCGAACATGTATTCCGTAAGGCCGGGGGCAGAGAGATCCTCTCCTGCGGTTTTGAGAGAGTTGGTTAACGAGTCGTATTTTGGCCGACCTGTGGACTCTAAGATGAACTCGCAAACGAATGCGGGGATTGAGAGGAGTATATAGAGCAGTAGAGACCTGCCTTTGAAAAGCAGGTTAAATAGGATGAATATAACGTTGACAATGAGTGTACCGATGTGAAGGTTCCTCAGCGCAGTCGTGTTCGCCTTCGCCCTGTCCTTGCGCGCTTTTTGAGCCATTGTGGCGGGATCTTCTAGCTTTGTGGTGCTTAGTGTAAGCTTTGCTGATGAAATACCGAAGAGTGCTTTGGCTCTAGGTTCACAACAGGAACCGCGAAGAAAGTGCCTAACGCTCAGAATAATCTTCGTAACAGCGTCCTTGTCTTGGCTTCTGTATGGTTATCAGGTACGAAATTCCCGCAAACTCTTAATGATTTGAGTTGCCTCGGCTATGTTTAACTTGTTATATGGACAAGTGTGGTGGAAGGTTTGGTGATGATATTTAGTGTCTGACTTCGATGTGAGAGAGCCTTGGGTTTAAGAGATGTCAAGTCCGTGGAGGACAGCTGAGCTCTTCGAATGACCAAGAAAGTTTTCTAGTGGGGTTCTTGAGTGTGCTGGGCCATCTGAACGAAACTGAAGAGTTTTTGATGTTGTGGAGCTGGCTCAATTGAGTGCATTGGATACATGAACGATTTGCTGTGATTAGTTGTGTGTTGTCCTCTTGTATGGTGTTGACGACCTTATTACTGAGGTACCTAGGCTAGATGGGTCGCTAATTCTGGTACGAGGATAGCACGTGACTAGAGTATCGGTCGAGTACCTACCTAATTTCAAGTATTGCTTACATAGTACTAGGTTTTCCACCATTACTCTAACGCCTCGTTTTAATGTTATAAACTTAAGTTTTATATAAAAAATCTCATTTTTAAAGCCTATTATTTATGCCACCTGGGCAAGTGGATAAACTGCAACCAAATAGCTAAGCCTAGGCTTGGCACGCAGGCTAGGATGGTGGGGGACGACCCCCCCCTGCCGCGGAAGGGGGCAAGCCACACACAAGCCACATGTGGCTTACCCCCCCCCCTCCCGTCTTCCGAGATCCGACCCTGTTACCGTGTACCGACAACCGTATATTAGCAGCTGCACACAGCTGCCAGCGGCTATTGGTACAGCTCCTGGCAGTATGCGCAGCTGCCAACAACCGACTTATCGTGTATTGGCCACTCTACCGCCCCGCCAATTACCTCGCCGGGCCGCGACACTGACGCGAAACGGGCCGCCAACGCGGAAATACAGGCCGCCGACAGCTGGCAGAATTGGCGCGTCATTCAACTGCAGGGCGCAAAAAGGACCCTCCAACCACCTGGCCGTAAGGCTGCTGCAACAGGGCAATCGGGCACCACCTGGAGACCTGGAGGAGGCCCCTGGTTTAGGTGGTTTTCACTATATACAGCCTGTAAATGCGCCGTAGGGCTCCCTGTAATATAGTTTCCTCCCTAGTACCGCTTTAGGCAGCAATAAACCAAAGTTAAACATCAAAGCCTATTATTTATTTTTTATGACGAGAGGTTTTTCAACCTTAGGTACGAAGGTACATAAAAGCTAACGTTAATGGAAGTGCAAGAAAAAATGAGGATAACGCATAAGCCAACCTGCTGACTAGCCTGGCTACCTACTTACCTACCTGGCCGGCAGGACCTGGCAGGACCTGGCAGAACTGACAGTATTGATAGGGGCCTGCTCGCCTTAGGCTTTGGTAATCTCGCGAGAAGCCGGATCCCAAAGCCATCTCCATAAGATCGCGTTGTCTACTCTAGGGGCTCTCTTCATGGAAACACCGTACCAAGGTTCTAGCCTAGTTAGCTAGCCTATCGCTGCTGCTAAACTTCTAGACTTATCTATTCTCAAGTAGACAAATTCAGCTATTCTATAAGAGCTGAGAAATGGTTCAGAAAGCTTTGATCACCTCCTGTCTTCCCGAGAGACCGGATACCTCCCCCCGATACACGTGGCTTGTCATTTTGGCTTATCAAATTGCCATGCAAGGAACATGTTACAAACGAGTCCGCCATTCTGCGGGGTTCAGAGATCCCGATTGGAATACAGAGATATGACCAAATTCACCTCTGAGCACGATGAAGACTTTCGGGCTATCACTGTCCGGCTGGTCCGCTGGATAAATGAGAATCCCTAGAGTAGGCGTCCCGAAACTGCCGTACAGCCCCCATGTCACTAATATCGTTAGACGATATAATGGATGCAGAAACAGTAACCATGTCGCCCGGGTCTACATCAGCAATAACGCCCCCGAATATGCTTACGAAATCCAAAGAGGATTCCTCCAGCTCATGGTGCTCTTCTTCCACTTCCTCTTCCCCTGGCTTCGTCAAAGTCCCACAAGGGAACAACTACATTGTCAATTCAAAAATCGTTCAATTACCAATCTATTTCCCACCTTCCTGTGTCGAGAGACGGAAATATTTCCAGCCGCGACCTGCAGAACTGAAAAAGATTTCGGACATTTTGATACCGAATCATTCATCCTCTTTGGGGCCGCGACCGACAAATCTATTAGTCTTTGCGATGACTGGGCTTGGGGGTTCGGGAAAAACAGAACTTGTACATGAGTTCATCCGTATCTACAGAAGCGAGTTCGACGCTATCTTCTATCTGGTGTCAGATTCACATGTGAGGCTTTCGGATCAGTTTACTAGGCTTGCGACTGTCCTAGGCCTGGCTGGCGAGTCCGAGCGGTCTGACCAGACGAGGTGCCTAGAGCTGGTCAAGCTTTGGCTTGAGAACCCAATAAAGGCGGTGCCAGAGCTTGGTAATCCCAATAGTGACAAAACAGAAAGAGCAAGATGGCTCCTGATCTTCGATAACGCCGACAATCCAGATATCCTGGACCAATTCTGGCCCCATGCCGGCTACGGGAGCGTCTTGGTGACAAGTCGAAGTCCACTTGCCCGGTGCCGATTTCTGAATCCTATGGAGACCCTGGAAGTTGGCAGTTTGCCCCTTGATGATGCCGTGTCGCTTCTCAAATACCTGACAGAGAACGAAGAAAGCAAGGATCCCCAAAGCGACGATGCTGCTAGAGCCATTGCTGTTCATCTCGATAGTCTCCCTCTGGCCATTGACCAGATTGGTACCATCATTGTCGATCGCCGAATGTCCATTGTACAGTTTGCAGCAGTGTATTCACAGACAAGGGACTACCATAGCCTCTACGGAGAGAGACATCTCCACCAAGGCTATGAGCACAGCCTAGCCTCGGTTTGGGCTTTTGAGAACCTCGAAAAGGAGGCTTTTGCAGTCCTTTGTGTGGTGGCATTTCTGGACCCAGAGGGCATTGATGAGGCACTTCTCGACCCAGCCTTTTGTGATCCACAAACGAAATACTTCCCCACTGATACTTCGGGTTACCATTACCACTTGTCAAAACTATTGGACACGTCAATGCTGGAGAAGGACCGCGATACAGGGCGTGTGCGCATCCATCGGCTGGTCCAAGACGTGGCAAGGGCAAAAATGGCAGAGGTACCGGGTGCACTATCTACGGCATTCAATGATGCGTTCTCTCGGGTAGCCTCACAGTGGCCATTCCTGAATCGAGTGTACGTGATAGGAAGCTCTGGGAAAGTCGATAGATGGTCGAAGTGCGACTCGTTATTCCCTCACATTCTTCATCTCTGTGGCCTTTTCAACGACTTGCTCTCCTCGGAAAAGATCGAAATTGCCAGTGTAGATTTCGCCGAGCTGGCACTGGAAGCCGCCCAGTAAGTTGAAGTATCCTCTCCCAGGCATTTGAAATGTGGGTTTGGCGTATAAATGAGCGAGTTTATAACATCTAATCTACAGGTGGCGCATGGAATGTGGACATGGCCACCATGCCGGACCCTTGATCGATCTAGTAGAGACAATTTACAACTCACTTGACAAGTCGACGCACACAAGGCAATACGGGCAACTCTATCGAGCAAAGGTGATCCTTGCGTGCGACTATCGTAACGGAGACGAGTGCCTTCGGTTTGCTCGATTGGAGATCGAACAGGAACAGATTCGTGCCGATCAGGAGGGCCGTTTGACGAGTGAGTTAGCGATTGCAAACAACAACATGGCTATGGCACATGCGTACTGCGGCGAGTTCACGAAAGCGCTACCTTATCTGGCTAGATCTGAAGAAATTCGAAAGCAGCTCCCGGGTTTCAAAAGGTTCAATCTTTACTCTCCTCTCGTTCATCTCGGTGTGGTTTACAACTGTATCGGCGAGACGGAAAAAGCTACTACTGTGCTCACACAGGCACTAGACGACCGTCAATGCGAGATTGGACGGGATGACCGAGTTTCGCTTCGGTAAGTTCAATATTGGACCAATGCCAACCGAATTTGGCGAGACAAGCTGATTGTTTTTTTTAATAGAACCGCATCCATCTACTACGCTTTAGGAAAAGTGAGACTCAGCCAAGGAGACCTCAAGTCGAGTCTTGCACTTCACCAAGAAGCTCTACATCGAGCCCGAGAGATCGCCGGACCAACAAATAGGAGTACCCTCAGATGTATGTTCCAGGTAGCAAGAGTGCTTGCCGCTCTCGGGAAGCATGCAGAAGCCTAGTGAGTGTTTTATCGCCGGGTGATATGATCAGGCTAGCTCATATTGACTATTAGCGAACATCTCAACACCATGCTCTGCAACTCAATCAATTACAAGCATAACGAGAGAGAGACCGCAGGCGCTGCGTACCTTTTCGCGACTTGCTGCAAAAGGCTCGGCAAACACACTGAAGCGCGTTCCTGGCTGAAAATGAGCCTTGAAATCCACAACGCCTTGGTACCGAGTCAGGCTCGTATGGAAGATAACATCACCGAGAGCGATGTGTTTGGTCTGGTCATATACGATAACATTAACTGTTGATTTTGCGCTTAGATTAAGCAGTATAAAACGTAGCGACTTGTTCACTGGGGCTGTTTGGGTGGCTTGGCGAGTGGCAGTCAAGAAAGGTGGGTCTATATACTAGTTCAGTGGTCTACCATTACCAAGGAAGACAGGTTTGCCCGTAACCTTATCAACGTATTGATCATGGCTGTATATGGATTGTTCTGGCTAATCATAATATAAAAATAACGTATAACGTAAATATTGGTCGGGTATTTGAAGTATTACTTAGTACTAGGTTTTCTACTTTAAGGCGAATTAACCTCCTTACACAATGCAGCAGGCTGCCATACGTAAGCGCGGCAGATATACCTACTAGATACCTCATACACAAGGTGGCTACACTCACTAAATATAGGTTTATATACTATATTTGTACTACTTATAAACAGTTGCAGTTATACTTGCATCAATATTTCATCATAAATTGATTATTTGATAGACAGGTATTGAATAGTTGGAATATCATGAACTAGAACAGCCTTTACATTCATTTTTTTTTAAGTAGACGTCTCTAGGTGGGTCGAAACTGTAGGTAGAGCGCACCAGCCAGGTACCCAGACACTGGTATTACCTGGCCTAAGTATGTACAGAAAGGTATTAGGCACCCACGTGTGGATACCGACTTGTTTAGCGCTGTTCTTGTTGCTCTGCCAGGACAGCTGCACCCCTAGGTGGCCAATCAGGCAATTCATAGCCCCTGTCAGTGTCACTCCACCATAACATGCCAAAATCGTGACCGTACCTCACCAGAAGCTGGATTAATTGGCAAGTGCGTCGAGTCTAGCCCTGTGTTGTTATTGTTGTTGTTGTCCATCCCACCGGGCCACCCTCTTGCCACCCCCCTTCGTGAAACACTTCATGTTCTTCCAGGGCGCTCTCTGCGTTGGGGAGCCGCAACATCTCTGAATGAAAGGAGCAACTGCGTTCTGTCCAGTCTTTGTAATACTGCCGTCATAATATCTTCCATCTATTTCTTTCCGACGCTCACGCCTCCTCGCTCAGCAGCCCTCTCTCACAGACATGCCAGTTCAAGACTGCCGAGACCTCCTCAACCACATTTCCGATTCCCCTGCCGCTCGTCCAAAACGCCCGACCCATCCCGACAGTATCCCTCCGAACTAGCGCTGTGGCTAGTTAGCTTGCCTTAATCATAATAATTATCGTCTCTGCACTCCCGAGTTGGCCTTTCTCGAGGGTGTCGAGTTGCCGTGCAAAGCGCCCTGCAAGTGGGCAAGTCAATTGCCCTATCGACCGCTGACGCCGACTACCGACTACCGACCGACCACTGGCCCCCGATCATCGATCCTAAGTCCTTGCCTCCGCTAGGCATAAAGCTGAGCGGGAGCACAGAACGACCGCATGGCTATTCGACTATAATATCACATTACATCACCATCACCCATCATCCACCGACCCGGACTTTCATCATGGCGCCTTCAAGTGCCGCCGTTACGGCCCAGCTAAAACAATTGGTCCATTACCACCTCGATCATCACTCGTATGATAACGCCCTCTTTTTCTCGGAACGATTATATGCACACGATCATCGCTCAGCCGAGTCCGCATACTTGTTCGCACTCTGCCATTTCCGATTGGGCGACTACAGGTCGGCCTACGAGATTAGCAAAGCCGCCAACTATCGTGTCGTCCACCTCAACTGCGCATACATATTTGCCCAAACCTGCCTCTTAATCGAAAGATACAAAGATGGCATCACCGTGCTTGAGAAATCAAAGTCTCTTTGGTTTCATAAGTCAAGCTTTGGGAAACATACGGCAACAGCAAGAGCCCCAACCCCGGACTCAGCCAGCGTCTCATGTCTGCTTGGAAAATTATACAAAGCACACGACGACAAAAAGAGGGCAATCCAGCATTTTGAGGAGGCAGTGAAAGCGAACCCGTTCATGTGGGATGCTTTCATAGCCTTATGCGACATGGGCGTGAATGTACGGACTCAAAATATCTTTAAGCTAAATGATGCCTTGATAGACGGGTTGAATTCCGACCAACCACCTGGAATATTGGTGGAACAAAAGGATAACGGCGCAATAAACCCCATTGATCCGCTAACTAAAAAGCCTCCTATTCGGTCTGCTGGTCTTGATACTATCGACCCATTCGACTCGCAGCGATCAGGGACTTCGAACGAAGTGCTGCTTGGTAACAATTTCCTAAATGCAGGTTCTGGAGAAAATGATTTCTATTCCAAAATTCATGCTGCTCGCTCTAGGATGGCTGCCGCGCCGGAGCCTGTTCATGAACCGATGGAATCACCGACAGTGACAAACACTGATTTGCCCTTTTCGAGGCTGAGGACGAGAAATGCACAGCTTGCAGATCCCGGGCTGCCAGAGGCGGCCCCTAAAGCGGGATACCGGTTAGCTGGGAAAAGAAGTCAAAAAGCACAAGACGAACATTCTTCGGAATTACACGGCCCAGTTCTCAGGGCCTCTGGTGCTGTCGCATCGGGTATCGAACGGAAAAGAACTGTCTCCGGTCACCCAGTTCAGCCCAGACTGCAATCCGAGGAGCCTGGTGCACCACAACGAAGAAGCGATAGAATAAATAAAGTTAGAGCTGCGAAGGCGAAGGCGAACTCTGTGGCTACCACCATGGCTACCGCACCCACGAGAGAATTGAAGAAGGCTAGGCCCCAGATCTCCCGAATTATGCGGCCGAATTCAAGTGGTACTGGAGTTGGCAGAGCTGTTAGCGGCAACAGAAAACCTCTAGAAGAAAATGGTATGGATATAGATCATGCCGAGATGTCTAGGATTAAGGAGGTCCCTCCACAACCTCCCGTGATTAAACCCGCTGAACCTGACATGGTTAAGATTGAAGAAGCATTAAGGTGCCTGGTTGAATTACTGAAGAAATTTGGCTCTGGATACCTGGCGCTTTCCCAATATAGATCCGCGGATGCTTTGGCTGTCTTCGCGTCACTACCACGCGTACATCAAAATACCGCCTGGTGGCTGGCTCAAGTTGGCCGAGCATATTACGAACAGGCCTCATATGCCGAGGCAGAGAAATATTTTAAGAATTTGCGGACACTCGCACCCACACGTCTTGAAGACATGGAGGTCTACTCTACGATCCTTTGGTTCCTAAAGAAAGAGACAGAGCTATCCTTTCTTGCCCATGAGTTGGTGGATTCATCTTGGCACTCCCCACAAGCATGGTGTGCTTTGGGCAATGCGTGGTCACTTACCGGGGATCATGAACAGTCCTTACGGTGCTTCAAACGTGCTACTCAACTGAACCCGAAATTTGCTTATGCATACACCTTACAGGGGCACGAACACGTGGCCAACGAAGAATATGAGAAAGCTCTCACGGCATATCGATTGGCAATATCAGCAGATCGCCGCCATTATGGCGCCTACTACGGTATTGGCCGGGTTTATGAGAAGCTTGGTAATTTTGACAAAGCCTACACGCACTTCCATTCTGCCTCCATTATCAACCCTACCAACGCTGTCTTGATCTGCTGCATCGGGAATGTCTTAGAAAAACAACGCCAGACCGTTCAGGCACTAGCATATTTTACCAAGGCAACAGAACTCGCACCGAATGCTCCTCAAACTCGATATAAGAAAGCAAGAACTTTACTCGCTATGAACCAGCTTGACGCAGCTCAACAAGAGCTCGAAATTCTCAAGACCTTGGCGCCAGACGAGGCTACTGTTCACTTTTTGCTTGGAAAATTATACAAATCACTAAATGACAAGGGTTCTTCTGTCCGGCACTTTACGATTGCATTAAATCTAGACCCGAAGGTTAGTCCGATCACTTTATCCACCCTCTTTTCATACTAAGTTTAGAAATTAGGCAAGCCAGCAGATCAAAGAGGCCATCGAAAGCCTCGAAGACGACGACAGTTTTGACGATTCTATGATGACATGACGTAGGTCATGATGGCTAGCCATGCATTCATCGAAATGCACGAATCGCTCGCTACGTTATGATTCCACGGGTACATGAGCTGGTCAGTTCTAGTGTTGGTTCGGGAAATGCGTGGTTATCCGGAGTGGAGCTGCCTAGGAAAGGTTGAGCCACTAGCGTTAGGAGTCTAGGTAGGTATCTGGCGCGGTTCTATGAGTCTATGCATTGGGATGGGCGTTAAGGGCATGGTAGGTCATCCATGGAAGGCTATCATTATCTGCGGCGGGGTGTTTCTGTGTATACAACCTGGGTATGCATTGCGGAAAAGTGTACGGTATAGCAAGCGTCTTCGCGGTCATCTAACGGGGGCATCATACAATTCAAAAGCTGTGAGCAAAAATGCTAGTGTTGATGTCGTAGATATTAATGTTGATTCCCACATGGGTGTAAGGTTTAAGCATCACAACCATTTCTCGGTTCATGTAGGTATTCATAGGTAGGTATACCACTACTAGCTCCATCAAGTGCTTACCTAAGAAGACATGGCTCCTTATTGTCTAGGTAGGTATGTATGCCTACTCATCTAGGCTAAAAGCGCCTTTGACTAACGGCAGGAGCCGTACTGACCCTTTGACCTGGAATATCTAGGCCTGATGTAGGCGATTACCTATTCACGAAATACCAAGGATACAATGGCCTTTCCTGCATTACTTTATTTAGAGTTTCATCACTGGCATTTGATTGGACTGTCTTTGTAAGTGCACGGGCCAGGTTCTTGCAGTCGGGACCCACTCTAACTAGCAGGGGTTATGGCTTAATGAAATCAGTCTCAAAAACACAGCCAAAACAAGCAAGGAAACAGCGCGCGTTCCTAAGCGCAATCAGGCCCTCTTTTGAATTCGAGAATGGGAATTAGGCCGAATTTTCTGATTGGCTCAAAGGGCCTTCCTATTTTCTGAGGCAACTGCCAGCCTACTTACAATCAGCATCTGCCCCCTACAACAGTCCTTTAAATCTGTCTCCCCCACCCGAACCCTTTTCATCTCTTTTCTCCTCTTTCCTCTTCCAATTCCTCTCCATACCCGTACCACACATAATCATCAACAAACTACAGATCGACTTTGGTCATCATCCATCTCTATCACATCACTAATTAACATCTTCCACATCAACATCATTCAAAATGACTGGACGTAAGTACATCTCTATTCAGACGTCACGCACGCGCACTCCATGTCGTCGCTAGGTCATTGGTGACTCGCGTGGTGGTGCATCACCGCTCTTTGGATAGTGGGGCGATGGTGATAGCCTCGTGCCACTACGCGTCGCGTATCCATTTAGCCATAGCACATCACCATACTATATCGGCATACATTCTGTCATTCATCTTAGATGTTCATAACTGACGTGCTTTCTACTAGGCGGCAAAGGTGGCAAGGGTCTCGGAAAGGGAGGTGCCAAGCGTCACCGAAAGATTCTTCGTGACAACATCCAGGGTATTACCAAGCCCGCTATCCGACGTCTCGCTCGTCGTGGTGGTGTCAAGCGTATCTCAGCCAGTATGTTATCCATAACTATTTGCATTCATTTCAATGTTATGTAATGCTAACCTTCACCTGCAGTGATCTACGAAGAGACCCGTGGTGTCCTCAAGTCTTTCCTCGAGGGTGTCATCAGAGACGCAGTTACATACACTGAGCACGCCAAGCGCAAGACAGTCACATCGCTCGATGTCGTCTATGCTCTCAAACGCCAGGGTCGCACTCTGTACGGTTTCGGAGGTTAAACTCCATCCGTCTACATCTTTACAGCTTTCTCGTCTGCGCCAATCTACGCAACGCTACGTAGCTGGCTTGCTGGAAAGACGCGTACGAATTGTACCTAGACGATGGGCTTATTCGTTTTGATAATTTGCAAGGGTTCTGCATGATACACAACAAGTGATAATCGGCGTTGGTGGTTATGGGTTTGCTCTGGTCTTCGAGATGAATTGATTGCCCATGAAGGGAGGCGTCTAGGAGAAGATAGCCAGTAGTGCACAAATGAATTTAAGCACGCTTCAAGCATAACGATATCAACATAGGCCTTTCGCGTGTTCGTGATAATTAATGGTTGCGTGATTAATGTATCTTAATGGTATCTTGAATCTTGACACTCTATCTGCTAACACCGAACGCCTACCCGACCAAATGTTTACCCACTACCGCGTCTGAATCCCATTGCCAAACAATGGCAGTAAAGCCTCTCCATACAACCCATAGCATTATTCAATACAGTAAAAGCCTGACTGCACGCAGGAGACAGCAAGCGTAGAATCATAAATATTTGCGGCCTGCAGCGGCAACGCGCTGGCGGAAGACAGGGCTACGAACTTCCATGTTGACATGGTAGAAGGGGCTCATGATAGCCTTGACCCAAGACTCGTAGACCTCGAGCATGAAGGCACGCACGGCCTCCTCGGTCTGGGGGCTCGTGGGGTTCGTGGCGATCGTGGACGTCGAGGACCGCGGGTTGGTGGCCGAGGAGACGGACGAGGAGGGCGGTTGGTGCAGGAGCATGAATTTCACGTTCCCGCCCGTCAGGAAGCAGGAGACGTAGTTGTTGAAGAATCGGTCGATGCACTTGAGGTACCTGTAAGTTGAGGGGAATGGGTGAGTTAGTTAGCCCGAGAAAAGTGTTGGTATAGTGCATGGAGGGATGGATGATGTGTGGATAGACGTACATCTGCCCCGTCCCCCACTGCACCTCTTCGACGATGTCCAGGCTACTGTGCACGATGAACTGGTTCATGTGCTGCGCCTGCTCGGGGAACCGTGCCTGGCCGTCGCCGCCTGCCTTCGAGGTGCCGAATTCGTACTCGAAGAGCGGGTTGTCTTGCGTCCCGACTATGACGAAGTAGTAGGACATGTTGGTTCGGTATGTGGGAGTGAGCGTCTGATTAATCGCTTCGTTCTAGGGTTCTAGGGTTTAATAACTGCCGGCTTACTAATGGAAACTGCTTCGCTCTACTTATCGATCATTTGCGAAAGCTGTTGGCAGGCTCGGTCGTTAAAAATAGAATGGTGGTGGTGTTAATTGCGCTTCGCCCAGTAAAATACGCAGAGGTATCTAGAGTTCCTTGAACCAGGTCGGGCGGGCGTTGCGATGAAACCCGCCGAAGCATATGCGCAGACAAGCTTGGACTAGGTAAATCTACCTAAGATACAGTGGGTCGGTCACTGACCCCAGTGCAGCACTCAGTGCGGGTGGGGCCGATCGGCGCATGCGAGCCCCAGCTTTTACCCCGAAACTTTTCAATTGCTTAAGTACCTACCTACAATTGAACGAACCGCAGTACTCCCGACCGCCGACGACAATCCTCACGCCACAATGTTCGGCGCCTTTAGAGCAACGAACGCCTTATCGAGCGGTCTTCTATGGTGCGTCGAGAGCTTGATCCGATCGTTCTGCTTCCCAACTACCAACTATTGGGTTAGCCTAAACACAGAAGTTTGCTAACCTGGGGAATTGACGTCTGCAGGAAGAACCCCTGGCGACTATCACGATTCCAAAAGGCGCGGCACCGAGACCGCCTGCGGGCTGTGGATGAGGTGGTAGCGACGGTCGACCGGGCGCTGGCCAAGCAGGGCTTGACGATGAAGGCCCTCGACGTGTGGAAGGAGACGATGCCTACCGAGGCCGAGATGCTGCCCAAGGACAAATACACCATGTTCGACCGGAAAGCGAAACGGTATAGGAAGGGCATACACAGTACGTTTCTCTTCGTGGTAGATGGATGGGGATGAGGCTGATTCGAAGGGGGCTTTCCCCTCTACAGAACTACCGAAGTGGACGAGAGTGTCACAACGACTAAACCCGCCGGGTTACTAAAGCGAGTTATAATGCATTGGGTTAGGACTGCGAAACGAAACAAACGAAACGGTTTCCACGAAGGGAGACCGGGATACATGACGGAGGACTGCGACAGCATCTTCTGGGGAAGACAAAAGCCTAGACCGGGCTTATTTGAACACGGTCGATTATGTGTACAATACTGTACAAAACCGCGGACAATATTTTCCAGTCGCGATGCAAGCTAAGGACTTGTATATAACGCATGATAGATGAAATATGCCGCATTGATAGAATGAACTCCTAAGTGTATGAAATAATGCCATGAAGAATAATCACGGCCTCTCACTAGAGAAATATGTGCGTAGTGTATACATGTACAGACCATTCCTAGCGAGGAGAACGATCGGGCACATAGAAATCTCCCCGATACCGTCGCGCCTGACGATGCCGCTCCTAGCGCTGCCGTTGCTCCTGACGATACCGCTCCCAGCGCTGCCACAGCTCCTGATGATTCCGTTGCCTCTGACGATACCACTCCTGGTGGTGCCGTTGCTCCTGACGATTCCGTCGCTCACGATGCTGTCGCTCTCCAGGATACAATCGCTCCCTACGATACTGTTGTTCTTCACGTCTCTCGCGACCCAGTTGCTCTTCACTATCCTCACGTTTCAATTTCTCTTCACTACCCTCATGATCCGATCTCTCTTCATAGCCCTCATGATCTGATCGTTCTTCACTAGGCTCATGTTTCACTTTCTCTTCACTACCCTCACGATACAATTGCTCTTCGGACTTGTAGCGATCCGACTCCTATCGAAGCCGCCCGTAGTCCTCTTCGGTGTGGCCATCCTTGTCACGATTTCTCTCCGCCTCACGCATCCGCTCTGACTGTATAGCCCTGCCTAAGCCGCCTCTGCCCTCGTCGAAGTCGTCACGGTACTCGTCACGCACCTGTCCACCTGACTTGCCGCGGCCGTACTGGCGGCCCTCTTCGAATCCCGGGTCCAAGTCAGTACGGATGATCCGCTCGTCCAGCTTCGTACCACCAATATACTTCATGCAGTCGAGGGCGTCTTGATGCGTGTAGTACTCTACGAAGCAGAAGCCGCATGGTGTCTTCTGGAATCGGTCGAGTCCCATAACCAGACGCTTGATCTCACCGCATTTGGAGAAGAGCTCATATACCTGCTCTTCTGTTGTGTAAAATGATCTATGCGTAGCTTGGTTAGCATCACCCATCTCTTAATTGCCATTCAGTCGACATAGCATTAGATTTTCTTTTAACGCTGTGCTTAGTGTGCAGCTGTTGGAGCCTGTTCGCTAGAGCTAGCAAATTCCAGTGGGTAGCAAAGCAAATAAGAAATAAATAGGCACAGACGGGCGGTGGGTGTACTGACAAATTACCAACATAAAGTGTAGTGGCATTCTTCAGAGGATCCTCAGGTGGTTCCTCTAGTTTGACGTCAGCCATCTCTGTGTCGCCATCTTTCCCTTCTCTTCCATCACGTCCATGGTCATTTCGTCTTCTCTTATTATTCTATGTCTTGAGGTTAGTCAATTCAAAGTCCGAGTGTGTGCTGGCTAGTATATATAAGCCTAGGTGAGATGAGAGCTCACTCACTCGACTGTGGTAGTAGGCACTGGGTGCGTCCAGCCGGTCAACGGTGGATCGGATGCCGGTACGCATACTGAACAAAGCCTTTTCTCGCTAGCGATAAAATCCTTATTATCGTCTAATTGTGCTGTAGAATGCCAGTACGCAACCCGAAACCCCGATGTTTCTGTTGTAAAAAAAAGACTGAATGGCGACAATAGGAAGGCTAAAGGAAGGCTGAAGGAATAAGGTACCTACCTAGGTATGTAGATGTATGTAGGTTCCACTTTTATTGGACTAAACCTTAAAGTACAGCAGTGTACCTTAGGTACCTATTGTATCACTTTCGCGTTCTAAGACGCGTTCTTGCACTGCTGGCACAGCCTATCTAGACCATTATAGTAGGAAGAGCTCGCGCGCTAACGCAGGTGTTGCCCCGGTGGTCCGCTAGTCTAGAACCGGTACAGTACCTACCTAACCCAATCTAAGCTAGGAGCTACGGCTGGTTAGATACCTAGCAAGCATCCCTAAGGAATAACAATCTTGCATCTTGTATCTTGCATCTGGCGTCTGGCGTCTTGAATATTTCCCTTCACACGTGCAAGTCCGTCTGCGTCTTCTGCACTTTGGGAATTCCCACAAACCACCACAACCAACCAGACATGCACTCTATCCAACTCTAGCGCCACTAGTCCGCCTCATTTCCTCACATCCCCATTCGAAATGCCAAAGATAAAAGCTTATACGCCCGCCTGGCTTTCCAGTCCTTCGCCTGGCCATCGGCTGTTCGCGCCCAACCCGAATGACACCCAGAACATTCCTTCTTATGCCTCCGCTACTGCCCCCGCTCTTGGGCCTCGCCGAACCATCGCAATACGAGGGACCGAGGTTTTCATTGCCGTGGGGAAGGAGATCCGATGGGCCGACTTGGTTTATCTGAAAGAGAGATGGCAGGAGAAGGCAGCACAGGGCCGGAGGGGTGTTCACATTAAGCGCGAGGGCGCCGATGAAGTCGACGACGGCGATATAATCAGGGAATCCGTTGAAAATGGGTGTGCAGAAGGCTTCCGGGTCAGCATCTCTTCACAAGCCATAACCAGTGCGTTGTTGGACTAGACTAACACTTCGCAGACAATCAAGCCTCCTGCAATCGGGAGTGATATACAGCAGCTCATCATTTCTCCGTATGCGAACTTCATGGCTATTCTGACGACTCATACCGTCCGCATCATCCTCCTACCCGACCCATCCCACCTTACAGCCCCCAGCCTCGATGCAATCAAGCCGAAGTCGTGGTCCCTCGGACCTACCACTCATGCCAACGATCGCTCACCCATCGCCTCCGCCCTATGGCATCCCCTCGGTGTTAGCGGGTCTGCGCTAGTCACAGTCACAAAAGACGCTGTGGTTAGAGTGTGGGAACTATCGCAGAAAGATCGACAATCGTTTGATCTACCTAGTCTAACGATTGATCTTAAGAAGCTTGCTGATGGTACATCACTAGATCAAAACTTCTCCGCCAGTGAGGTTGCGTTCAAAGGCTTCTCTCCAGACGTCTTTGAGATGGACGTGGCGGCGGCAGCCTTCGCGGCAAGAGGATCTGGAGGTTGGTCTTCTATGACTTTGTGGATCACAATGAAGGAAGGAGATGTATATGCCTTGTGTCCATTATTACCAAGCCAATGGGCCCCTCCTCCGACTTTGATACCCTCACTCTCAATATCTATTGTCGGCAATCTAGCGGCAATAGAGGACGATCCAAACGTATCCGAGCAAGCAAAATTGTTAGCACAGCAACAGCTGGATTGGATGTCTGATCTAGACAATCAAGAACCTCGGATCATCGATGGCCCACCCGGAGAACCCCCTACCGAAATATACACGAGACCTTCGCGGCCTGGCATCGTGCCCCGTCTTCAAGGACCTATCATTCTCGATCTTGGCCCAAAGAGCGAAGACGAGTTAGATGTCCACTTAACAGATATACATGTCATCGGTGAGAAGCTCAACACTGATGAGCTAATGTTATTTGAAGATGAGGAATTAGAAATGGAAGATGCCGAAGGAGAAGGTTTGTCGCTATCAGTCATCTGTCTGCTTTCGTCCAATGGCCGGGTCCAGATCTGCTTAGACGTAGAGGGCACACAAGCCCAGTGGCTTCCACCCCGAAACAAGTCCAGGACGATGGGGCGCTTAGTCGGTTCACCAACGTTGTTGACGTTCTCGACCCTTGACACCCTAACTCCCTTGGAAGCGGCAGAAGAGACATGGCCAGTTTTTAGCCCGGATGTGACATCTCGGTACTCATTATATATCACCCATTCTTCTAGCATAACGTATATTTCTCTAGCGCCTTGGGTTTTCCGCCTCGAGAGCGAGCTCCAGGGAGATTCGGAGGCAGGCTCCGAATTTAGGATTAATCTGCTCGTGAACGGCCAGGTTTCTACGCGAGAACGACTCTACGACGGCTCAACCCGGGGCGACACACAGACACGCTTGAGTGCGGCAGTTGCAACCCGGGATCCAGACCTCGGTTATTTCCTGCTGTCTGCCACTCAGTTTGAACCAATTGCTCTAGTTTTTGATGCTCCGGAAGACGACTTTGTGCCTTTTCCGTCCACCTCACCATCCTTTGGTCAGGATGCCGAAGTCCGACCTTTGGAGTTTTTTGAGCCCCGCCCTGTCTATCAGCCGTCTCACACATTCGATGAAGTTTCAGTTCTTCCCGGGTTTATCGATCGGCTCCGCACAAGTCGACACAAGACAATCATGAACCAAGAAATCCGGCTGTCACCACTTACTCTACAGCTATTTACTGAAGTCCACCAGGTGCTTAGCGATGAGACACACAAGCTTGGCGTTGCCGCCTCAGAGGTATTCCTACGTTGCGTGAGGCTCCAAGACGAATTAAAACAGCAAATCGCAAAGGCGAACGAAGTGAAGGCAAGAGTTGAGGCCATCACAAACGAGGATCAGGTTGAAGAGGGCGAAACACCAGAGTCAAGCAATGCCGCCATCGAGAGGAGGCTGCAAGGCGCTAAAGAGAAAGGGGAAGCTCTAAGCCAACGTTTGGAGAAGATGAGGAAGACAATTAATAAGGCTATGAGTCGGGAGCTTAGCCAAAAAGAGCAGGACTGGGTCAAGGAGGTCAAGGCTCTGGATTCTGGCATACTCGGATCAGCGCACCCTGCAGAGGGGCCAAATCTCGCCAAGCAGTTCATGGACAGGTACCGGAAGATTACGGAACTAAAAGACGAACTTGAGGAACAAACCAAGGGACTCGAAGTGCCGGCTAGCGAAGAAGAGGACGATTCAAGTCCCTCGAGGGATGATCTACGCATTCCCTCAGAGCTCAGGCGGGCGAAGGTTGGGCAAGTCAAGAGCCTCCTAGAACGAGAGACGGCTTTAGTCCAAGCGGTTAAGTCGAGGCTAGAACGTTTAACTGTAGTTGGATAGAAGGCACCAGAAGCTCGAGAGGTTGGTTTCATCCACCCTTATCAGAAAATGTATGACTGTAAAACAATAATCCGATCGGCGTCAGCAGCACAAATGCAGGATGATTGGTCGTCTACAACATAGCGTAACGTTCAACAATTCCCCCAAGGTGGTCAGCAGAATGTCGTGGAGCCTCCATGTCGAATGCCTCGACCATAAGGTGGTTTAACGTGCATCGTCGTCAGCTATAAAAAAACCTCAGTATAACGCCCTCTTTCGATCAATTTGGATGGTGGCGTTGTGCGGGATGTAGTCCGGCCGATAGTGTCAGCTAATTTTGTGGCCTCGCGGCCTCACTCTCCAGTGCCATTGGCGTCATAGTGGTCTCTAGGAAACCCGCCCTTTTTTTGGTGGCTTTTGCTCAAATCCACATCCAGCAAACCACATTACATGCATTGTAAACTAAAACAAATGTGACAAGTCAAATAAGGCTTCACCATTATCGGCTGTCCTGTTAGTACACAAGTATAAATATGTCGCCACTTCTCTGTTGCAATGATTCCCACGGCGGTGTGGAGAGAAAGAGACTGACTGTAAGGAACAATCAGGGGTGTCCTATTAAAGGCCGGGAACCCCCAAACTGTTCGCCTCACTTTTCGTATAGTTCCCGACGTCATTCCCAGGTAGGTAGGCTACGCGCGCACTGCGGATTCTTGTTTACACATCTTAGCTTGCATCCCGCTGAATTCCATAGCGCCGGATCCGGCGTGTTTTCTTTTCCCTGCCTCAACACAACGACCTTATAGGATCCAGGCCGTGAGGAAGATTGAGGCGTTCTAGCGATGGGCATTTGCACCAAGACATAGCTACCTGCCGACTTCCAACGGGCAGACGGCAAGTATCCGATGTCACTTCGAAGTATGCCGGCTGTGTAACTACCTAATCTAACAGACCAATTCCATTTTTTGCGGAGGTACCATTCCATACTGGCAGGTCTTACACACAAGGCAGCATGGCCTGACGTTGCGAAGCCCGTGTACCGTGTAGTCCTTGGACCCCTTGTGTTTTCTTACAATATGTTCTCGGGGCTTAAGTTATAGCCCAGAAGGCTGGGCACGGTGAAACAGTTATGCGCGTTACAGCAGCACACCACGGCTCGTTCACGCTCGTGG
Source organism: Nemania sp. FL0031 (assembly GCA_022432375.1). Taxonomy (NCBI): domain Eukaryota; kingdom Fungi; phylum Ascomycota; class Sordariomycetes; order Xylariales; family Xylariaceae; genus Nemania; species Nemania sp. FL0031. The sequence continues at coordinate 703,534 of JAJKKK010000015.1, forward strand.
GCCAGCGTCTTGTAAGATGCACGCAAGCCTCGCAGAGCCAATGGTTGGGAGTAGATATGATGCACAAAAGGAGCGTGGCTGCAGGGAGCCATTACCAGGCGCACCCGACTCAAATATATAAAGCAAGATTTGCCTCCGGTGTCTCCGGCCATGAGAATTAGGAGCATCTTTTCCAACCCTTTCCCTCGATGCTAGTATACCTACAAGAGCCCCCAAATCTGGCTCACGCTCACCTTCATCTTCAAGAAATACCATATACCACCATGGCCCCCCAATTGCCACCTGCACCGCCTCTGGTTCTCGACAGTCGGACACAAGTCATAGGTTAGTAGTTACCTTATCTCACCACGTCCTGCATAAGACAAATTCACGGTTTTAATTGGCCAATTCTAGAAAACTGCGAGTTCCTCATCAGCAAAGATGACATAGTCCAAGTCATCACCAGTAGAGATACTACCACCAAGCTCTTCAGAGCGTATGCGGTACGGTGCAACCAAGGGACTCGTGAGCCCTTTCTGGCATCATCGCCCTGTGAGGACGCCCAAAAGGCCATAGAGTCTCTACATACGAAATCGTCCGAAGCCATTCACCACTACATCTCGGCAAATGGCTTCTCGAGTCTCCACGATTCGAAGATTGCATTGCTAGAGCCTAACTTAGATGATGACGATGCGGCCTCTATCATCTCTGGCCATTCTGATTCCTCGACCGCCGCCTTTTCCGAATGGGGCAGTTCTGGGGATGAGGCTATGATGCTCAAGCACGCGTCAGATGCTGCGGGCGCACCCAAAGATAGACAACGTCCCGCTGGCCGCCATAGCAGCCGCACTGGAACGGCCCCCAATGGCCATGAGCCCAGGGGAGGTTCGCGTTCAAGGGCAGCGGCCCGAGACTTGTCTGACTACGCGAACCCGGTACCCCCACGTGCCCGAGCTGGCCGCCCAGCCCGCTCTCGCTCGCCCTCGTTTGCATTCAGACAAGGGCCACCGCCGCCACCCCCTGGGCCCCCCGTACAGCTACAGCCTAGCTCGGATTCGAGTCTGCCGCCTGGGCTGCGAGGTATAGGGGTGCCCCCGGCTCCTCACATCTATAGAGCAGGCGGCCCACCACCTCCCCGGCCACAGCATGCCATGAACCAACCGATGCCCCCACCGCAGCCTTACGCCTGCTTTCGCGTCCCTGGACATCCCGTAGAGGGACCCCCTCTCCCGATAGGCCAAGCAGTCAACCGACCCCCTAAACCACCGGCCCCCAATGCCCACGACAGCAGCAACAGAGGTAGCAACGGTAACGGCAGCAACCTATCGCGACCGTTTTCCGTCATCTACCCCACCATGCAAGTCTACGCTGTGCGTATGACGGTCCATTGGCTACGCCACGGCCAGCATCGCATCATAGCCCAATGCCAGCCGACCCGCGAATCGCTCCAGAGCGCCGCTATCACTGACGTACGCTTGAACCCAAGCGCTTTCACTAGTGATATGAAGGGGTCCCCCAACAGTGCCAGCAGCAGGGATGGCAGCCGCCTGAATCTGCGGGCCCAGGTGCGCAGGGCCGTGTTTGGCGGCGAGCCGTACGATCTACGGACGTTCCACGGCCAGGATCTCACGCACCTTTTCCGCGCCATGGCCTCGGAGGCCAATATGCCGTCCTTCGAAGTTGTCGTGGAGGACGTCCCTCGTAGCACAGACGAGGATGACGATGACGATGATGACGACAACGACGATGAGACGAGCATCCGGGGATCCCCGAGTATGACGAAAGTCGAAAGATGGGACTAAATGGACCCCCCTCCCCCTCTTAGTCATCACTACATGCCTACGACTACGGGTAGGGCGGTTGGGGCTTTTAGAAGCGTGCAGGAAGGCGTGGTTCGTGTGACCGCGACTACGAGAGCGTGGGTTATGGTTTTCTTAGGACAACAGTGTTTCAACACGCTTAACCCAGTTATTCAGTCCTGTGCGCTCCTACCATCGAGCAATGTACAGACCGTTTGCAGGCTCTGGGGATTCTTTTCAATTCTGACACTCGTTTTACACATTTTCTCGATTATCTTTTTCCCTTACGCCGAGCACCCGTTCTGGAAATGTGGGAGGTTCAATGTTGTGTTGATACAGCGGGCGTTTTCTTACTGTTTTCTATAACTCGAGCAATTTTCATGAACTCTCTTTACTTTACAACGTGGTCAAACTGCTGCGTAGATACAAACCACAGGTCTAGCAACGCAGCAATGTCAGTTGGGTTCGTTCCTATGCACTTTAGACTGTTACCTAGTTATTGCTCAAAATAAACAAAATTATTCAATGTCCCACAAAAGAAACTAATACGATTGGTGTAATACGAGCTCGAATATCGCCACCTTGGTACTAATGTGATGGTTAGTTTAGTCTCGGCCGTAATCATGCATTACAACACAAACGCCCTGTTTCTCGAGAACAAATTGAATCAGTATCTAGGTAACCCTCCTAATCACAGCCTAATACAAATGGTATGGTGTTATCTCCAAAATTTCGTGTTCGTGGTTAGAATGTTCGCCCTGTTTATATATAAAAGTAAATGATCGACAGCAGGTGATTCAGATTCCACTCGCCAAAACCTTCGAGCTAGTCAGGATCAGGGGTTGGCGAGATGCCTCGGCAGCTCTACGCTCTACAGTAAGTTCGTGTTAGTTTCCTTATTAGTTCACACATATACACACCATAAACCAGTCACGTTTCTTTATTTCTAATATGATTTGTGCCGTATGTTTTTAGTATGTGTGGAAACAGGGCTGAAAAAAAAAAAAAGGTGACGAGGCCACGAACCCGGTTCTCGGTTCCATATGGCCCGTGGTTGTGGGCACAAAATTCATCACATCTAGCCTGCCCGGTTAGCTCAATCGGTAGAGCGTGAGACTCTTAATCTCAAGGTTGCGGGTGAGTAGCTTCTTCAGAAAGTTAAAAAATAGTACCAAAATACTAATTCTGTACCATAGGTTCGACCCCCGCATCGGGCTCAATTCCTGATGCCTTCTAGTTGAACTAGAAGTTGCAACCCATATTTTTTCTCTATTTTATTTTATGTATTTTGTTTTTATTGTCCAGGTCTGTGATTTTGTTCTGTATACAATTCATTTTATTTGATTGGTTGAAAGATGAAGAGAAAAGAAGGCAAGTGGCAATGTAACGGTGGCCTTGGTCAAGACTTTAGCTCGAAACCAAGAGCTCTATTACGAAGGCTACGATGTGTGGTTTCTATTAAAGAAGTTTGTGCAGCCCTACCGTCCTCTATATGTTGATAGGTAAATAAGGAAGATAGGTGGCTTGTGACGGAGTCACAATGTCTCTCTTGAAACGACACCCTCCTGACGCATAAACACACATCCTTCATCCATGCTAATCTCCATGCAACATACTAACACCCACTGAAAAGCACAGAAAGTATAACATGCATATCAGATGTACGTATAGCGCAAATGGTCTAAGCACCAGGATGGCACTCTTTCGTTTCGGCCCAGCCATTCCAAGAAAGGGTATTCGATGCGGTCGTATAATCCTACCCAACCCATGGATTGGTTCTGTGCTTCTCGACCGGTTTCATGGCGATTGGGCAGACAAGTGTAGCTGGCTTTCCTCCCACTGGACACAATGAGGAGACTGCTATTGCTGGCAGATGTACCGTAGCACCGAGAGGGGTATACTATGTTTTACTCTTTAGCAGCCACGCCAATACCACCAGCTGCTGAAACACCACAGATACGAGCAGCCGAAGGGAACCAGTCGTATACACGCACCGCAGTACCGGCAGCGTTACCGTCTGGCAGGCGTAGGCGCAGTGTGAGGTTTAGCAGGGCGGGCACAATGACTCACTCACAACTCACACGAGCAACGAACGATAGCCAGACAACAAACAGAGAGAGAAAAGGGGGAAACATTGGCATGTTGTCCCCGTGTTGCCTCGTTTTTTTTCTTGCTCTCCACGGGAAGGTCCCCGGACTCCTGCATGGCAGCACATTGTCCTTCCCACGGCCGCACGATGCCGGCTCGCTCGGGAACGACTGAGGCAATATAGCATAGTATAGATAAGCGTTGCCGAAGATCTTACAATGCATGGATCTATCTAGATGCCCATGTGTGTAAGGCGGAACACGTACTCTTCTATGATAGGGCGAGAAAGGGGGGCTACCGAGAGGATATTCGGCTCACTCCCAGTGGTATGTATAGCTATTCTGAGACACAAACATTTCGGTCAAGTGATACATCGCTATCTTGTATGGAGATCTGCTTGACGTGTCAGATAGAGAAGATGCAAGCCCCTTTTAGCCCGCTTCCCCATGTTTACAGGGCAAACATCTCTAATGCTTCACTCTAGGAAGCTGCTTACATATGTTGGAGGACATCCGGGAATAATGGGGGTTTTGATAAAAATATGAGGCTGTCATCCTGACTCCCTGTCCAGATCCTGCGGATATAGCAACGTTTTCCACATCTGGAGAATGCAGACACGCCCGTTACTAGGGCATGGATTCACCTGGCAATCTGCAGAGCCATCTGCCCATCTGGTATATTCCCTAAATACTAGAAGAGGCACATCCCAGCCTGCTTTAAGGTATCAGTAAGTAACATGCAAAAGTTGGCGCCCAAAGGACTCACCAGACGATCCTCCTCGGAAAGGCGGTAGGAATGATCTGATGCATTTCACATCACTGCCTAAAATTAACTTGAGAAAGAGCATAGCTTGTTTTTTTGCCTCACTATTCTAGACGAGGAAAGCGCATATTCTAGCATACAGAAGGACATCGTATGTTATCCGCCTCTTTCACGTTGCAATCTCCTCTGCCTCGTTTTCACTATCGTGATCATAATACCCGCCATCATTGTTCCATCTCATCTCGTGTCACTTCATCCGTCGAGAACCCTTCCATCGAAATGTGGCTTGCTTGCCTGGAGTAGAGCCAACCTCTTTAGCTAGTATATAGCAGAGGGGAGCCTAGTATTACGCCAAGATCTCTTCTCTTCATGGAGCTGGATAGCTAGCAGTGCTAGGCAGACATGAAGAAAGTAGAGTGAACTTCTGGCTGATCTACTCGATGCGATTTTCCTTGGAATATCGGGCAAAGGGTACTTGGAGATGCCACTGTGGCTCGTAATTCGAGGCTGTTGGTATAGCTCTATATATGAGGTCATTTGTGCTTCGGGGGACGTTAGCCGGTATTTGTTGCTTGCCTTGGGGAGGTAAACATACCTGTTTATTTATCATTGTGTTGCGGCTCGGCGTTGTCCTTCAACGCGAGACTGTTGAGTGTTGGGGGCGGAATGCAGGAAACGAAGGCAAAAATGCAAGAAAAGGAGAAGACGGCGTGCAAGGCCATTGGCTCATCTTTTCTTACATAAGGAAAGGGTCAGTGCTGAGGATGATAGCCTAATGAGTAGCATCATCGGTGGCTAACAGTGTGGCTTTTTTTTTTATCTTGTTTCTTGATTTTCATTGTGCAGTAGATGAGTGGAGGGAGATCCGATAGCGACGGCACCCCATCTCATTACTATCGCCAGTCTTTCTCGGTCTGTTAGTTATCTCTTCTCCTTGTCTCTCCTAGAGGCCTTTCCTATGAAAGGGTACGGTGAGAGACGACAAATCCAATAGCAATCGTGTTTACAACGGCGAACGGGAGAGCAAGTGCGGGAAACCCGGGCGCTCTTTCGGCCCTAGTGGGATTGAGAGAACTGAGGGTAGAGATCACTATTAGTATAGTGATTCTCCCCAAGGTGTGCCATTCCCGTGTGCGCCTCCGCCATGTTAGCAGATGGTGTGCTAGGGATATACATTGGAGACGAGGGCGAGACAGGTGTATCAAAGATGCCACTGTAGTCGGTATTTGTACCCTGAGGTGGTTCAGGGTAGTGATAGTCCTCGTTATAGACCGACGCATACGAGCTAGTATTCACCGGCGATGTAGAATATTCCGAGGTGCTGGCTTGCTGGCCCATCTGGTAGGTGCTTTGGGCTGGCTCGGGAAGGTACTGATACGCAGGCGAGGCCACGATCCTAGGCGTCTCAGGTCTGGGACCCATGGGATGAATACTTTGGCGTAGGTCCTCATGGCCGACGAAAGCTGGAGAGGGCGGAGGATAGTACCACGGGCTTGGAGGTGCCGAATTAAGGTGGCTATGGTAGACATATCCGGGCTCTGCCGTATCATACGACGCTGTACCATACGATGCTGTACCATACGAGTTGAATGGCTGCTGGACTGTCCGTTGATACTGGGTAGTAGGAGGCGGAGGTGGAGGCGGAGGAGGAGGAGGAGGGGGGATAGCGGCGGTTCTGCGCTTGTTGCGGCGACGAGCTGGGAACGCTGGCTTTCCTCGAGAGGTGGAGTGTTGAGATGAGCGACCCTTTGGGGCCGAGAAAGAAGTAGTAGTGCCCAAGGCCTGGCGATTTCGTCGACCGTACGTGTTATCTGTAAACGATTCTGCGTTTCTCTGAACTTGAGTAGTGCCCGGACGAAAAGCATCTAATGTGTCACAAGTTTTAGTGGGAGCTCGAAGGCTAAGTAGTATTGATGTATGAATTCACCTTTGTTCTGGCCCGGATAGCGACCATCACCAACCCGGGCGATCTGAGGTACCTCGGCGTCGGACTCGATATTTGGATTCAGACGTCTCTCTCGACGAGCGATGGTCCAGTTATAGAAGGCGTAGTTGAAATCGACACAAAGGCGTTGGAACACATACTTCTTGGAGCGGGTGATTCGAAACGGAGCCGACTGTCTCTTAATATACGCCATAGCCAGCGCATTATTCGTCTCGATGAAGTCCATGAGCTCGCGCACATCAGGAGTCGGAATATCATATTTATACCCGTGCCCATCATGGAGGATCTCGTTCAGCTTGGTGGCGAACCGGAGGACGCAGTCTCTAGCCGAGTCATCCTTCTTACCACCACCTTTCTTTGGGCGGCCGCCGCCACGCAACTTGAACTCTTGCTTAAAGGAGACTAGGTGCTCGTGCTTGCAGATCAGAGCGCAGACCGTGTCTAGTTCGAAGCGAGTCCATTCTCGAACAGGCACAGTAGGTCTTTGCTCGGAATCGAGGGATGTTGGGGGGCTGTCTCCAGAAGCAGGAGATGATCCCAGCGTTTCCGAGGAACTCGCCATGGTGCGGGTTGCTGTTCCTACGAGCCTGTCGTAGAGAATTCACGTGTGGAAAGATGGAGAGTAGTGAAGGGAGTTGGATATGGTCTAGATTGGGATGTGCCTGAATGATGTGGTTAGTTTACCTCTGCGGCGTGTTATGGGTATATAGCAGAAGGTACGGTAGCTTCGAACGAGGTATAGGGAAATGAAGAAAGAATAGGAAGAACGGATGTGGTATCAGTAGCTGGAAGAGGGTAGAGGTATTGGCGTTGCTGCTTTCAGTATCTAACCTACTTTGCTAGCCGGTGGGAAATATTCATATGATGGGATGGCGAGGTTGGGGTGTAAGTGAAGAAGGTACGTGTAACTTGGCTATCACTGCTAGAGAAAAACGTCGATAGCTGCGAAAGAGCTTGAGAGGGGTTGTCAAGGCTGCTAGAGTTTAAGTGGCAGGCACGCGGCATGGGGGCTTCTCATTTCACGAGGAGGTAGGTAGCCGTAGTAGAATACAGGTGTACGAGGGCTTGATAGTTGGAGGGTGGATGGAGACCGATCGGGTTCTAAGGCTCGTATGATACGTACCGTATCTGGAGTTCTTGTTGCTTTGCAGCAGAGGAGACTTGAGATATTGGACTGTCACTTAATTCTTGAGAGGTTAAGGAAGGGTTGGAGGTGGGTTAAGGTCTGTGGGAGAGTTGAAGCTGTGAAAAGAGTAGGTATGTGTTGGGATACGGGCGAGAGAGAAGAAGGAAGGAAGAGAGAGGGATGGGGAGAGGAATTCTACTATGGACTGTAGGCAGGATAGGTGTGCCAGTTAGCAGTATCGTGAGTAGCTTACCGTTCTAGTAAGTAGATGTTTGTGAGGTAGGTAGCGTGTAGTTGCCATGTACCTAGGCTTTGAGTAATTGGCGATTGAAGTATCATCTTACATTGTGTACACTTACTCACACTTCTTTACCTACCTATATCTGGGAACCGCAATACTAGGGGATAAGCCAATCCCAAGCCAATCCCTAGAATTTATGGACAGGCTGAAAGCAAATCAAGGAATCCCTAGGCAGTTACGGAGTTACATATACACATATTCTGTCCGAATTTGCTCTTGATCTTACTATACGCGTTGCAATGGGGATGGAATAACTTGGTACTTAAACAACACGACCTCTGCCAATGGCAACTATGTGCCCCGAGAGGTATACAACAAAAGCTCTAAAGGTAATATACATAACAGTGGATAGGAGTGGGGATTGTTGTTGCTGGTGGATTAAGCATGATTATGAGTCGAGAGGGGGGGTTTATTCCGAATTGTTACGTTATGATAAAGGCTAACTTCATAAACAAGTACTACACCACTAGGTCTATTATTACCTGAGTAGAAGTGATACCCAAGGGTACTTGAGATAAATATCGGCCTGTCTGTTAACCAGAGAGCATCCTGAGCATGCGTCCCGCAACCGTGGTATTACCTGCAAGAAAGCCAGAGGATGGTTAAACTGGCAAAGGTTATTTAGCAGATAGACGTGGTTGAGAAATACCTTTTTCCCTCACAGATTGCTAATTATGGTAGGTACGTATGTCATATTGATGATATATTCAGAGAGGTTAGCTTCTCACGATTCTATGCTAGCAGTGCTATTTCACCATGATCCGGTAAATCATTTGTCCTAGGTAGAGGTTATCCTAACCGTCAGTTCTATGACCTGCAACGCCGCCCAAATGCTGCAATATTGTCGTATCTCCTTTTCATGACCCACGTGTCACAATGATAGTTTAGTATATACCCTGGGTACGATATTGGAAGGTGTCATAACTGGGAAAGCGTTAGCTTGTTTAATCTGGTAAGGAGACGAACCAACTCACAGTCGTGTATAATAGCTACCAAGTGATTTAGCAATTAAATCCGTCTCAACGAAACTCTCAGCTTCATCGGCACTCAAGTGTAGTTGGAATCGTTGCCTTAAAGCTGTCGTTGTTTGCGCAACACCAGCCGAATAGCAAGGCATTTTCGAGTCTCTTCCCATCATGCTGACAAGATCGATGATGTTGTCCGCGGACCGGCGAAGTGCTTTATTGTGTTAGCGAAATCATCATCCTTAGAGTCGTGTAGCGGGACTTACCTTGGAATGCTTGCTTGCACAGCGTTTTGTAATCTTCAAAATCTGACGAACCAACTCCGCCCAAGACATCTACATATTCCTGAGTGAGTTTGAAAGGGGCGGCTTCAAACCCAACGGATCCCGGTGAGTTCGAGAGCATAAATCCAAAATCAATGTGAATGATATGTCCCTCGTTATCGATGAGGACATTGCCATTATGGCGGTCCTTCAATTGAAGGATATACTGTATCATACTATACGCGGCAAGCGAACGTTTAAATGCATCCACGGCGCTTCTATATGGGTCGCTGTCGGGTTTCCCAAATGTCTTTACCCAATGATCCTTGAGGGTCGCAAATCGCCTGCGAGTGTTTACGCCGGACTCGATTGATGACAATGTTAAGCTGCGCTTTAGGGAGTGCAAGGAGACACCATTAGTAATTGTCTCGATAAGCCCTGAAGACTCGCCGGTGACTAGGATTTGCATTAGTTTAACCCAGACCGGCACATTCGCGTCCACCCAAATCTTGTGGCACACTTGAATCAGTTGGCATGCAAACGCTTCTTGTCTGAGGTCGGATCCTGTCTTCACAATAACACTAACGAGATCCCAGTTTTTCATCCAACCATATGGTGAACTTTTGCGGATACGTTCCTTTTTGACGTGCCACGCTTCGCCAAATACGGCGGCACTTGGATCATCACGATCACCTTTTTTTTGAACACCTCCAGTCATAGCGTCGTTTTCCATCCTAGCAGCACCTGCCGTTGGATTGTTGCTGCCTGAAAATTCATCATCAAGGTCACCCTCGGACACTGACGAGGTGGCACTTGCTTTGGCAATGATCATGTCGAAGGTGGGACCTTGGCCGTCATCTAAGTCAAAACTCTGTTCCTCGAGACTCTGCATACTGGCAATAATTTTCGATCGGATAGCGGCTACTTCTTGCTTGGGTCGCTTCCCACTAGTAGCGTCTAATTGCGCTAGCATTTGTGACGCCGTACGCATATGCGTTGCTAGGGCTGAAAAATCCGGCTGCTCATGTGTATTACGCTGCCCCGGGAATCCTATTTTTGGTATGGATCCAGGACTGCTGGATCTAGATACGGATGTGATAGAATCACGCGGTGTGGAATCTGATGTCAGATTTGTGAGACCATTAGGCATAGATCTGCGGCCGACTAACTTTCCGGCCTTCTTGTCATGAGGCTCCTCATCAAAGGCTTTCAGCATAGGCGAGCTTCCTAAATCACCCGAGGTCGGCTCAAATACACTGTCAACCTTGTCATTTTCCAGCGAGGCAGACCGTTCACTAGCGGGTGTTCCGTGAGCATCTGACAGGTCAAATAATCGTTTGCGGCCGTTCTGCTCTGAAAGTAGAGTACTTAATAAGCGTTGGTTATCTATTGAATTAGGATCGAAGGTGAAATCATCTCGAAGAATCTCAATCATCAGTAGAAACGGAACTTTCTCTGCGCTGTTGAGCACTGTGGCTTCAGCAGGATTCACCCTGACTATACGGTGATGCCGACTCTTTGCAGGAGAGCCATCGACGAGTGTCGGGGGGCAGAGGACCGGAATATCCAGTTCCGCGGGCAAGTCTCTACCGATGAGTGCAAGCTCGGCCCGCAGAGCGCTGAGACGAGCGGGCTTAGGTACTGTGACAAGCCTATTTGAGATATTCTCAAGTGCTGATAAGAACATGGTTTGTGTCCGAAAATAATTCTGCCGAAGCAGGCTGCTCTTTTGGTCTGAACTCATCTCGGCGACACTAAGGATAGGTTTTACATGATGAGAGTGCCTACGAGATATAGCTTCCGTTGGACGTGGTAGTCTCGCAGAGAGCGGTGTCGTAGGGCGAGTAACCATTCTTGGCGATCGTATCTCGGGTAATGGAAGAGAAGAAGAACTTAAACGCGCGTCTAGCATCTTTGACTCGGCATATTCCGGTTTTGTGACTGCTTGGGTGGAACTGATATTGGCTCCTGACGATGGTGTCGGTGAAGTAACAACAGTGCGCGGCGGGTTTTCAGATGGGACAGCTTTCGCGTCGTGAAGACTTCCCCCTCTAATGCCATCTCGCTGACGCCGTGATCTCGTCGTAGACACATTCACAGTCTGGCTCCTCGTTACCTTGGGTTGAGGTTGGGTTTGGTTCGCGTCAGAGATGACGTCGCTAGTCGGCTGGGATTTCCGTGCTTGTGCGACGGCGAGCGGTCCAGCCCATTGCGATAGCTTTGGGAGTCCGATGCTGGCCAAGACGAAGCTTGCTAGAACAGTAACAGGGAGAACGTTTTCTTTGATCTTCTCATGCCTCACAGCGTCGGGGAGCCCGAACACAATATGTTGTACCTTGTTGTAAACTCTCCGACAGGTCTTAAAAGCTTGTGCTTGCGGCGTCAAGGCGAGGTCGCGCAGGTACGTCTGGAAGAGCCAGAATGTCTGAGAGGGGTTGCTTAGCAATTGATGATCATCGGTGGCAGCTGAATGGGCGGCGACGAACCAGAAGAGCGGCGCTCACGGATTCTTCACACAGGTCCAACAGGAACTCCTCCAGCGCCATGGACTCATTGTCGACACTGATTATCAAGTGGCATAGCTGTGGCAGGAAGAACTCGATATCCTCGTACGGGAACTGGCGGAGCTTGGAGCATAGCACATAGTGAATGCCAACGTGATCTGCATATCGACTACAGAGTCCCCCGGGTTAGATGCATGTAGCTTGATGCCGAGGCACCTGCTGCGAGGCGCTATTCATTGATTGACTCACGATAGATATGAAACAGAGAGAAAAGGGTTCTGGTTGAAGACATCGCTCTCGATAAATCGCTGGAGTAGATCCCACGACATAGCGACCTAGCCTAACCTATATAAGCCGACCGACTGACTGACTGACTGACTACCTATCGCTTCTTGTTCGTCTTGCTCTTGTTCTTATTCTTGTTCTTGTTCTTCTTCTTCTTCTTCTGCTGCTGCCGTTGCTGCTCTCTTTCTCTCGCTTTCTCGCTTTCTCTTACGGCGGAGGGGACAAAGTACCATGTCACCTAGATCGGGCTTGCAAGGGGGGCCGAGGAAGGGCGTCTACCATGGCTGCGGTTGTCGACAAGCTCAGTACGGCACGAGGGGACGTGTCGACTGTGTGCGCATCGCAGGTGCTAAGACAAGACAAAAGCGCGAATGTGGTGAATGACAATGACAGTGACAGCGACAGTGACAGATGGTAACTGGAATTGGAACTGGAGCTGGAATTGGAAGCGGTCCATCCATTCGAGCAGGTGTCAAGATGGGAAGTACCGTTCCGAGAACGCGTGCTAATGTGCCTGCGTACCCAGCTGGGCTAGTCCAGAATTATTAGCTCAGGTCAGGGTGTTCAGTGCATGTACTGCTGTAGCATGTAGGTGGGTACGTACAGCATACTGTGGTCGGTCCTAGTTGATATGTCCGAGGTCATTGGTCCAATTCGATGCCGTGAGCTCGCCCTGCCGTCCATTCCGTACTACCTACTAAAATTGGTTAGAATCGTGCCTTCGCTACGATTTACTTAGTCTCTCTACTCAAGCAGCCATTGATTGAATATCTTGAGATGGTGCCTATCACTCGGATCAAGGAAGAATGGCAAAAATACGTAAATCGTTAGAGCAGGGCCGGTTATCCTTCATCCTATGTATACCCTCATCAAAGCAGTCAAGTCATGCCATCCCACGAAAATGGGAAGTCACATACAAATCGATGTCACCTTTTCACGGACGAATGAAAAATATAATCCAAGTAAGCGTGTTTTTTACTATTTAGGTAAGGTCTTGCTAGAGCCTTGCCGAAGCCTATGTCTACCAACTAGGTATGTAAGCTAGTCTGTAGATACGGAGATACGCGGAAAATAGATTTGCGTTTGCGAGAAGGTCAAACGATTCACCTTCTAATAGTCAATCATATGTACTGAGAACGCCGAGACCTTTGAGTCAACGGCCTGTCCTGTAATGGTTCCAGATATTTACAGCTCTGTTAAGTCTTCTTCCGTGCCATAAGGTAGCCCCAAACCGCGAACGCCGTTACCATGCTACTTATATTCGCTCATTACTTCTCAACGCCGAAACATAAAAATAGCCATAATGATGCCCGTGATCTTTGGTATGAAATAGAAGCAATCCGCGTAGTTGGCGACATTAGGCAGCCGCTTTCTTCTTGCGGCCACCTCTTCCCTTCTTCTTGACTTCTCCAGCGTCTGCATCGTCGTCACTCTCACTCTCCGCCTTAGCCCTGCCGCTGCCTCTGGCTCCTTCTTTCTCTTCGGTTACCTTAGCGACAATTTCCCTTAGAAAATCCCATTCATTGGTAGAATCGATAGCCTGTTTCAACATGGGTGCGGTGATGCGTTTGGAGTTCTTGTCTTTGGCTACCTCCGCGCTCTTATGCACAAGCTGTACCATAAACAGTTCCAACGCCTTCCCGACCGCGATCGGGGTCTGTTGCGCAACCTTGCCAACTTCTTCATCGGCCTGCATAATGCGCTTGATGCGCGCGGTAGGGAATTTCGTCCGGACAGGTGACTCCATGACCTCGGGTGCCTTCGCCGCTTGGGCGGCAGCCTTGCCGCGGGGCATGGCGCTATGAGTGCTGGGTGTTGTTGGCGAGTCGAAAACAAGAGGCGGTTGCTGAGGTTGTGGCTGTTGCTGCTGGTGCAGATGCTGTTGAGGGCCTTGGTTCGTAGGTAGGTAGCTCGTGGAATTAGGCGAATCGGTGTACGAGGAGTAGTAGGAGGATGTAGCTTGTGAAGGATAGCTTGATTGCTGTGGCGGCGAATATTGTGGTTGCTGCTGTCGAGGAGGGGGATAGTACTGCGCACCGGACTGGTGGGGGTACGGTGATAGTGAATGTTGTGAGCTATTCTTATTGTCGTTGTTATTGTTGTATGCAAACTGCGGGTGTTCCTGCGGAGGTAAATGATAGGCACTGTGGTTGGTGATGGTCGTGGTGACAGCTGAACCGGTGCTAGTACGGCTGGTATTATTATAGTGGTGACTTTGGTACGGGTAGTGGGGCGGTGGTTGGCTGAAATTGTGCGACCCTGTCCCAAAGGGTCGTTGTACTGGTGTTTGTACCTGTGTTTGTGCTGGAGGCTGCAAGGGATAGGCGCCTGCAGGTGCAGAGGTAACGGAGCTTGGGTAGGCGTAGTGGTTCAGTCGGGAGACTTCTGGGCCGGAGTAAAAAGAAGACAAGTCGGGTGACTTTGGTGTATATGTGCTGTCTCCGGTCGTAGACATGATCCACCGCGTCTCTAATCTATCTATCGCAGAACGAAAAAAAGGAATCGGAAATAAGAAAGACCTAACTTAGGACAAAGCGACAAACAACCGACCGTTCTAGGAATTGTGGAGAAGCGGTGGTGGTCTTGCTTGAGGCTTTTCCCTAGTTTAACTCTTGTTTGACCAACCTTTTCCTTTTTGTTGCCTTGCTTCGCTTCCAGGTACAATGCTGTACAGACGGATGTATCTGTGTGTACCGAAAAAAGGCGACTCTTAGTGTACTTCGCCCTTTTCTTTGAGTTTTGAGTGGCTGGTTTTAAATCAACACGCAGATGGAGGAGACGAACCCCTGCCTTTCACGGTAGCTAGCCCGCCAGCGAGGGTTGGATGACAGGAAGGAAAACACACACTTGCTACAGTCATACGAGCATGTGAAATGCAGTAGTGCAATCCAAAAACCGGGGATGCTGGTTGCGGCCACTGGCGATGTTGCTTCTGCAATGGACTGCAATGGACAGAGAAGCCGGAGCTCAATGTTAACAAGCCTTAAACCACGACTTCCTTAAAAGGTCCTTATACACCTGGGTCGGCCGGCTGGCTGGATGGGAAGGAGGACTTATGTGTCCAACCCCTATACACATGCACAACGGGGGGTAAGCAGGTGCTAGCAGGAACACAGCCTTCTTGCACGTAGTGGGGGTTTAGGGCAACAGAGTATCCCGGCCTCTGAAGAACCTTCCAAGTGCAAGTGCAAAAGAAATTCTCAACCAAAATTCTATTGGTTGATTGGGCTGTCCAGATGAAGCAGTTTACGGAGTCGAAGCATGCAGATAAATGGGTCCTTATTGCATACAGTTCGTCTCGAAGTAACAAATAAATAGGTAGTTGCTGGGCTAGTAGGGAATTGGAGAAATAAGGTGCATATATGTAGGGTGTTGCTTAGAGTTCGAAATTCCGAGGTGATGAGCAGCAATCGGATCGAATATCGAATTGCCAGGCGGTGAAAGTGGGGTGAGGTGATGATAAGATATGGTCGGTCACGGTCCTTACTCGAGGTGAGTAGTGTGGCGTAAGCTGGTCTGTGGTGACGTGCGCTTTTATGCTAATTTTTGAACCAAGGGTGTGGGTGTGACTCCCCTTTTGAAGGCTCGCCGCTGGATACGCTGCGGCGAGTGTCCACTGTTTTATATTCACCTAGGTACCTGTTTCTCTAAGTAGATCTGTGGGCATAGTAGGTACCAACTGCTCTGCATAACACCGAGACGAATCAGGGGACCCCATCCAACAGTCCTTGACAGCCCCAACATCCGGCTGCTCATCCTACCTATTAATGGCGAAAGTGCAGCTGGTACCTAGAGGAACAGTACCAAGGTACTTGCGCAGCCTAATCGGGCAACCAGCACCAACCAGAATTCCTGCCTAGACCATGTACATACACAGTCCATTGAAGTCTTCTCTCAACTTCTCCACCCGTATGTATGTGCATTGCATTTTTTTTCTCCTCCCCTCCTGTACATACCGCCCTGACCCAAACGTTGCTCAATCCTAGTAGGTAGGTATTGTTTCTCTGAAACTAAACGTCACGAGATCCCCGGACTTAATAATCATGGCTTGTTGTCAGTTCATTGATAATAACAGGTCGTTATTAAGCTATAAAAGTTTAAAACAAATACCTATGTACATTAGAGAACTGGTCGATCAAGTGTTTACATTCGGTATGTACCTCCCTACCTACATAAGGCAATGATACATGCTCATCTCTACTTACCATTAGTCATTCATTGCCTTACCAGTGACTACTACACCACCCTCATGTACATATGTACATACAATAGGTAGACACAATACGCACAAGGTAGATAATACATAATAGGTAGGCATAGCATCATCGCCATAAGGTGGAATCGGATGCCTTCTACCTACCTACCTACCTACCTACAGTCAGACTACGGATATTACTCGCCACCCTCTCTATCAAAGCATCTTGGTTACATTATTCGCTGACTGCATGTGCACGCCGAAGCCACAATGCAATCAGGGGTGTCACCCGACGGTCTACCTGCAGCGTGTACCGACGCGCGCGCCCCAACCATCTGCAATCTCCCAATATATCATGCGCATTCCCAGGCTGCATACTTACAACAGATACCACAGATCCTGTACAGACACCCAGCCGACGGTAGGTTGAGCGAGGCAAACAACGGGTCCTAGGAACTTCACCTTTGCCATCACGTATCTAGACCAGGGCCTTGGAATAGGTATATGCCATGTGCCTAATCGCAGTGTCAGCTCTGCCGTCATTCTCTACCGGTATTCGGTAGGCAGTGACACTGACGGCTTATTCATCCTCGAGGTTTACATAGACGCACGCAAGGCTCACAACCACGACGACGCCTCGTGTACGATCGGGTATCAATGTTGAAGTCCCTCGTCGGCGTTATCAAGTGATAGAAGCCAAAACGATGCTCACACGTCATGGATGATGACAATTATGATAAGGAGCTTTACGGAGATCGCAAACATCAGTAACTTAGAAGCCGGATGCTTGGACATCAAGGTTCCTTTTTTACTGTCTGGTCGATGATGTTGTTACTTGATCTAATCTGACATGACACAATTCTTGCCCGAGCTGGATAGACACTATCAACAGCTCTTCATATATTACCCCTAATCTCCTCAACTAGTGCTTTTAAACCCTCTAGCCGCTTGTTTGACTCGCTCAAGAAAAGAGAGGCGACCGGCCAAGCATGGATACCACCAACCTCCCCGCGACTAGTGACCTGGATGCCACCCTTCTTCCAAAACTGTACAAGCTCCCCGATCTCGGGCGCAAATACCTCTTCATTCCCATACGCGACGAAGAACCCACGCAGTGGACAAGCTTGGCGCCACCACGAAATATCCCTACACTGACCTGGTGAAGCTATATGATCATTTGGCGAGGCAGCATCTCTGGCATATTCGCTGGCGTATAGGTGTAATCGCCCGATGTCAAGATAGTCACTTTTTGTGTTGTGATATCTGTCTGACACGAGAGTCACCCAAGGAGATATAAGAACGGCCAAGGCGGGCTTCGTTAAGCGCCTTTTCTCGACGCCATCCAGCAAATCCAAATGACGGTCCTTATTCGCAAGGTGCAAAAGCAGGCTAAGAACAATTGTTGCTCCTGCGGAATCACCACTGACACAAACTCTTCCAGGGTCGCCTACCATTGACAAGACATGCTCATACCCAGCAACAGCCTCTTTCAATTGTTTAGGAAACCTGTCGTCAGGAACAAGACTGTAGTCTAACGCGAAGATTGACGGATTTTCATACCCAGCTTTCTTTAAAAGATCCAACCATGAAAGCAGGAACTCCATATAGAAATGCGATGAACCCATGAAAAAGCCACCACCTACCCAGGGTCAGCAGCCGCTTTGTGCAACGAGAGGTTTCGGTGGGCTAGGTTTTCCCTTACCATGTGCATAGTACACGCATAAGTCTGGCCGTCTTATTGGGTTATGGATGACCCAGACCCCCCGGAATCTCTTCTATAAGCGACCTCTGTTAGTACCCTATGTAGCCTTCACATTTACATCAACCTACGTCCTGGTATTCATGCCAGTGTACCGGAGACCTGATATAGCCGTGTCGCAACATCCTAAATCTCAGGAAAGGTAGAGCAACTGGCTTGGAGAAGAAGACCCTGCCAACGTTCGGAGGGATTTTGGCGAAGGCATACCGGACACACCGGATAACGAGATGCTCGAACGGCGATGCCTGTTGTACGAAGGGAGGCCGACTCTCATACTTGATGACATAGCGTTCACGGATGAAATTATATGGAAGCTCAAGCACTACTGGTAGTTAACACCAGACATTCGATGCTTGAGCGCGACCTAGCTGCTTATTTGCGCTACTTACACAAGAAAGGAAGACATTGCAGCACCACTGATATTGTCTCGAAAACGCCGAGGTGTAGCAGAAGTTGGGGGGCTAAAAGGATGCAAAAGACAATACAATCCAGGTAGGAGATCGGGTTCAGAATCATGGCTGTAAGAATTCAATCATCGTATGCCCCCTCAATAACCATCTATGTACGGAGTAGGTATCCATTGATATGAGATTTGGTAAAATTGGAACACAGGCTCGCAGTATGCATAAAATCACTTGGTAACGCGCTCGGTGGAATGAGTATGGCGCCATCAGCCAACCACTGGGTCTGAAACTCAATTGCCGGCTGGTGACGTCGAGGGATTTGACTCTGCTGATACGCTAGGATGTACCTAATACAGTCTTCGCTAAGGCAGGTTACCCCTCAGTCCAGGTCCCATGCACCTAATCTTAGAAGACGTTATTAGTTTCTCATCGCGAGGATTGCAATCTTTACACAAATTACTAGCTTATTGGACCTAACGTCGAGATATACACATATATACGACTCTTTTAGAAGCGTGCAAGGAATAAATGAATGTGTTTCAATTCCAAGCGCCCAGCGGCTCTTTGGAGGGAGGAAACCCCCGTTTCCTGCTTAAGCGCGCTCACGAACAGGTACCCGGCTTAATTCGCTCGAGGGATATATTCAAGGACGGAAATCTTTGTATCCGGCCAGTATCATCTATGAAGCTTCTCAAGTTCTACTCTTTATATAACAGAGTCAGTGCTAACCCAATGACGGCATCGCGTACACACCCGATTTCCTATACATTTTTGTGCCTTAGGGCTGGACAGTCAAGATCTCCCATTCTCCGAATTCTCCCCGAAGGCTATAAAACACCCGAACTCCATTAACATCCTCCCAAGTAACAACCATATTACCAAGATGTTTATGACGATTCATAACGGAATGAGGGTTTGGGCGGCCAATCAACAATGACCGCTCATCTTCCAAAAATTCATGCCGCAAGCCCAAGATGTGGCCAACCTCATGAGATAGCACGTTGGTCATGAATCCTCTGTACCTCGGCCAAAAGCAGCGTGCATACACAAATAGAACGCGGTCGCAAGGCGCAGAAGACGGAAAGAAAGCGCTAGCGAGAGTTCCACGGCTTCGCGAAAGGGCGGTTTCATCCCGATAGGCGATTACGAAGGTAGCAATTTCATTAGGCCTAGCTTGCCGAATGGAAATACCAGTGCCATGCCACCGTGCCACGGCGCATAAGAAGCAGGCCTCGACGTATTCAACGTTTACATGGGGCGGGAAGCTCTTCTTCTTGATGAAGAAGGTGACGTCGAGGCCATTTCGCCAGCGGGTAGCGGTGTATGGGAAGCCAACATAGACGGAGTCCACTTCAGACACCATCTCCTGAGTGACACAGTAGTGGCATGGCGGAGCAAGATCCTCACTTGTGAGGGGAGAGCTAGAATCGTGCTCTGGGCTAGATGAGTCAATGTCCATCTAGTTCGCAATACGGGCACCAGCGTTAACGAGAAGACTATATGCTGTAATTTAATTCGTTAATTGTTTTACTGAGACCATAGATAAAAGTTCAAAGGCAAGAATAATGGAGGGTGTAATGCAAGTATATACTTACCCAGTATATCGAATATTATCAGGCAACACTTTAGATATATAAATATTCTCAATGGAATGGCATGGGTTATCGACTGGTAGGTGAGACTTTGATAGTAGTTGAGCAGGAGGCTTGACCGGGTACTCTAACCAGGCTTAAATACTTCGTAAGGTCGTAGAGACATTATGGTAACCGGAGTCACCTATGTAATAAAATGAAGATGCCTACAATCCAAAATCCGAAATCATAGGTCAGTATTTACTTTATCTCACCGCTTCCTGCATAAAACAAATTCACGGTTTTAATTGGCCAATTCTACATAAGCAAAGATGACATAGTCCAAGTCATCACCAGTAGAGATACTACCACCAAGCTCTTCAGAGCGTACGCAGTACGAATAATACAGACCGGCCCGCTTTAGTCTAGATGGTAGTAACCTAAACTTGAGTTTTTAATACAGTCTCTATGTTGATAGTTATCACGGGAAGATAATATCACCATAATTCTTTCCACCCCAAGGCGAAATCATGTCCTTGGACGAAGGAGAACTTGAACGTTCATCTAATAGCTGTCAACCTGTAATTATGTAGCGGAAATGGAAAGGTGCTAGTACGAGTCAGCCCTACAGCTGCCCTCTATTTGATATTACATGACTACAGGATATTCCAAACCCATGATATGCATCTAGGACCTGTATCTGGAAATTTGGATTGTGGGGTAAAATCTATCTATGTAAGTAAGTTATAGCTAGTATCGTGCGTGCTGTTTCATTTATTTGCCTAGTCTATCTTGTCATCTTCCTCCCCCAAGATTCCAACTTGCATCTATCGCAACAATATGGACCAGACAATCAGTTGCCATTTCTGCCTTATTGAAAAATTTTGAGGCTCCATGGCATTATACATTCCATGATGATCGTCATGGGTAAGTACAGTAGCCTCCCTTGTCGTTGAATTCCTCTAAGATTGGCTTGTGTTAGGCAACACAGGATTGTTGGACACTCGATCGGAAACGACTTGTTTTTTCAACATCAGGATTGTAATGAATGCTCTCAGAAAGATCTAACGACTCACCGCATATTTACTGTCCGTAGCAGTAACACTGGCCTCCGGATTAAACTCTGCGATGAACTCGCACCTCATATATGTCGTTCTATTGGTATGAAGACCTACAACTCTGACGATTTTTGTTTTTTCCAGCTCTGCTTGAAACGTGATGTAATAAAGCAATACTATTGCTGAGAAACTGATACCGACATCCTCGGCATGCTCGATATGCTGCTTGAGGGTCTTGACAGCAACACCCTCTTCTTCAAGCTGCTAAACCTTAATTACGATGACGTGCAGAAGCGCACTAAGCTGGCA
Organism: Nemania sp. FL0031; assembly: GCA_022432375.1. Lineage (NCBI taxonomy): Eukaryota > Fungi > Ascomycota > Sordariomycetes > Xylariales > Xylariaceae > Nemania > Nemania sp. FL0031. Next base: position 724,847 of record JAJKKK010000015.1, read on the forward strand.
CGTGGACTGCGCGAGCTGGAGCTTCTTGGTCCGGCTCCTAACAACTACTGTCTTGGGGACGAAAGCACTTTAGCAATGGACGCGCTAATTGTATGCTTTATAGCGCTGGAAGGCTATAATCATGAGATAGCGGAGGGGGACCTTGATCATGATATTATAGAATTAGTGAGGTTATACCTACAGGAGAACGCATCAGACCCTCTCAGCCAATTGAGTCAAGATGCTGATGCTGCTGCCCGTGTCAAAAGAGCGATAATGGAAGCATTTCGAGAAGAGTACCACCGGGTAGTAAGGGGGATCGACTGTCAGGAGATAATTAATAAGTTCTCAAACCCCGCAAGAGCTTGGAAATGTGGGATCAACAAACTGCGCGGAATCTCTAATGGCTATATCAATTATGACATTGGATGCATAATTGCTATGCTCTGCGTATGCAGCGCCATATCGAGGACTCTCGACACACACTACCCTAAACGCTCCTTATTTGGCTTCGGACCTAGCTATTTTGGGCACTTCAAATATGATCTTCCTCGATGGGGGGTTCTATTTAAACCATCTATACCCGGATCGAGCATATCGTAACCGATAAACTGGAGGCATTCATCAGTGTCAGGGACCCTGTACTTGAGGTGGGTGAAAGACTCTTGTTGTTGCGCGAGGCCTTTCTAACTACTCTAAGTGCTAACCACTGCCTATATACAAAAATGGCTTCTTTGTCTATATAAGCGTCTATACAGGTGTCTATACAGGTCTATACAGTCTCCTGATGATCCGTATGAACGTCTGGTATGAACGCCTGGCAGTCCGTAACAATCAGTGCCGTAACAGTTCTCTGGGGTGTCGATATACGAATTCATGTCCACAGCCTTGGTGACAATTTAGCCCCCCCTTTGCAGACTTGGCTTCAAAACTAATCTTGGATCTTGACGATATCCTGTATCCCACTAACGCCAGTGACAATGAATGGGGGGAAGCCCAGAGCCCTGATCTATCGCAGCAGCCCTATCAATTACCAAGGTCGCCGTTGTATGGCACCTATAATCGCCACACCCGGCCACCTCGGTTGAAAAAAATAGAACTGCTGGTGTTGATTACTAGCACAGCATTCTTGATAGTACACATCTTTCTTACTTGTGAGCTCGTACACCCCCTCCAGCCCTCAATCAGCATGCTAATACTCGCCTGATCGTGTTCATAGGGTTTCGTCTTTTTACGGAGCGGCACAGCGTCTCCTCTCAGCTAAATGACGTCTTATTAGAAGCGTCATTTATTTTAAACCAGCTCCAAACACTTCCTGCCCCGAATAAAATGCTCTAGAAAGGTCTTTGGGGCCTTTCTTGATATATACGAAGGTAATTATATGAATACCGAGCTCCCTGATAGTACCAGGCAGGATCATACCAACACAGGCGAGGTGTTGCCCTTTCATTCTCCAACCTTGGATTCAACCGGCACAACTTGGGAAGACCAGGCGCCAACAATAACCCGAAACCACCGGAGCCAGAGCCGAATTGCAAGCTCCAACCAGCTTGTAGTGAATGGACATGTGGTGGATGGAAGGCACCATTGCACTAAACGTGGATATTCCTATTATTATGCTGGTCGGGAAGGCCTTGATAAACATCTGAGGACTTATCATGCCCCTAAAGTACAATGCCCCGCTTGTGAAAGGTCGTACAGAAGGGATGGGATCAAGGCTCATAAATGCAAACCTAAGAAGAAAAAATCTTCAGACAGTTAGTCAAAGGAGCAAAAGGCCTCAGGTATCGAGCTCAACATGTAATTATGATCATTGCTGTGATGTAGAATTCATTAATTCGAGAATAGACGAATCTGTAAAGGATACACTCCTAGCTTCAATGGAATACACTTACAGGCATTGTTGCTTATAGCTAATAAAGCGGCAAGGTGATAAATAGTTTGTTAAAACATGAGGTGGGAACAAAGTATAAGTCTAACTCTTTTACCCCTTAAATTGACTCTGGCGCTTATCCAAGGTTACGGCGCTCACAACAAAAAATGAGCTGAATAGATGTGCTGACGTCGTTTCATGAAAGATAATAAGCTGGTAGCTCCGATGACAACTATCGAAACCGGCCCACAAAGGGATGAACCATCTCATCCATCCCGCTGCTTACTTCGGCCGTATAGACTCGAGCTCATATGATAATGAGACAACAGCAGCCGAAGAACAAACAAAGCTATAATTACCTTGACCACCCGTCCACGAGGTCAACGTCAGCTGGCTCGTACTCGGTCATACAACCTGTGCTCGTGTTGCGTCAAGGTAACATTACGGAGCCCGGGCGTCTCATAACAATTACATTTGCCGTTGCATTAACTTCACCGAGCATAAATCTATAATTGGTAAACACCACATTTACTAGAAATAAGGTTATAGTTACTTGTGTCAAGAACGGGAGGACCCGGTATCTTAATAATCTTGGACGAGAGGCGCCAAATGTAGGTTATTATAACAAGGGGTCTGCTGATACCAACTGGCTTTTAACTTGGATATCGCCATGGCAATAGGTAAACTAAGTTTCTATTGAGTTGGAATGTTGGCAATACGAGTCAACAACTACAATAGCAGCTTAGGGTTTGAGAATGTGCTGAATGGTACAAGGGGTCTTGCTTACTCCTTAAATTGGCATCAAATAGCTTCATTAAGCCCTTAATATGCCCGTAACACACATTGCAGCTCCTGTAGCTTTAAATGTAGTTAATGGATCATAGAAAGCGTAAGGTTAGATGGGATAGAAAAACGACAAAGCAAGGGACGGGGTTTAACGAAGACAGCTGAAGTAATACTGACTAAGCCTTGTTATCTTCAACACAAACCCCGTAGAGGAGTTAGGAGGCGCCAGAGGGTAGCTAGTTGGAAGATAGAACAGTTATAAGAGTAGTAACTCTTAATATAAAGCACTACTAAGGTAGTTTTATGAGTACAACCTATCTGGCACTGATTAGGCCGCAGAATTCAGATAACAACCGAGGTCAATCATGTAGATAATACAGACTCTAAGCACCCCTAGCTCTAGTACGTGAATATGTAGATATATCTAGATCATAGCGGATAACCCAAGACATCTATCTCACCACCATTCTACTTCTACTCATCTCTTCTTTCCCCCCTTAATTCCTCGCAACCCTCAAAACCCTCCCCTCCATCTCCTCAAACGCGCCTAGCACGTTCCCATACATCCCGTACTCCCTCTCCCTATACCCATCATCCACCTTCTGCACATTCCCCTCCTCCTTCCACCGCTCGCCAATTAGCTCATCAAAGCTCTGCACACCGGTACCTTTCCCATCGCCGCCGCGCTCGCACGCCCAAAGCGCCTTATAAGCGCCGCCGAGCGCGCACGCGTTCCCGCCGACATCGAGCCGGCACACACCCTCGGCGCCGCCGAGCACGTCGCCGAAGACGCGGGCAATGGCCGGGTTCAGCGAGCCGCCGCCCACGAGGTAGATGCGGCGCGGCTGGTGCGGGAGGTCTGGTCGGTCCGGGATGGCGGAGACGAGGTTCTGCGAGCGGAGACGCATCGACAAGGCTTGTGACTCTACGATGATCCTTGCGTCGGCCTCGGCTGTCCAAGTTGTGGTCGAGTCTGTTGTTGTTACTGCAGAGGTGGAGGAGGAGGGAGAGGAGTGCTCGGTAAGCGAGGACCCGTCGCTTGAGGAGCAGGTGTACCGCCATGTCCCGGCCTGGACATTCGGCACGATCTCAGGCAGTGGGAAGTACAGCCCGAGTTTCGCGGGCTCGTCGGCGCTGGACACGCCGAGAGGCGGTGTGTTGAGGACGGCGCTGTTGAAGTTTGCCCAGGGGTCCTTCTCCCCCGCGGCTGGCTTCGGCAGCGCATCGCGGACCTTCTCGCGCGCGAGCCCGCCGTTCTTGTAGCACAGCATGAACATGTAATGGCCCTTCGTAGTCGGGTGGTTCATGAAGTGGTACGAGGGGTCCGGCTTGTAATTCGGCGTGTTCATGAGGAACGTGCTGGATGTGCCTAGGGAAACGATGGCGTCGAGCGGACGCAGGGGCAGCGAGAGGATGGTGGCCGGATTGTCGCCCGTGAAGGCTGTGATGCGGCAGTCTGGGCCGAACCCGAACCGCGCCACGAAATACGGGGACACCGTCCCTAGAATCACGCCGCCGTCCGTCGGCACCTCGCCGAGCTTCTTGCGCAGCGCCGGGACGTCCTCCTTGCCTCCTGCCGTGAGTTCCAGCAGAGCCGGGTTCCATGTCTCGGCACCGATGTCCCAGAGGTTCATCCCCGTCACGTCGCTGATGTCGAATGGTGCGATACTTCCGAGGAAGACGGACGCGAGGAATGACGAGCACAGCGAAATGCGCGCCGTTGCGTCGTAGACCTGCGGACGCCGGCGCCGCATTCGCAGGACCTGAGTCCCCGTGAATCGCTATATTGCGAACGCAAACTGTTAGCCTACTTGCCTATCAACGCAACCAGTTGCTAGTAAGGGGAAGTCAAAGGCCCTAGAGAAGGGCTCTGTCTAGCGACTACACTCACATGATGAGCCGCACTCCCCGTAGCCTCCGCAAGCTTGCTCGGCCCGCCAGCATGTGCCTCAAAATCATCGCATTCCTTCTGGGTACTGTGGTCCTGCCAATTCGGCGCAAACTCAAACGCAAACACTCTCTCATCCAACTGCTCTAGCAACGAGCGTTTAGGATCGAGCGTCTTCAGCGCCTCCTCGGCCTCGCCGCTCCAATATACACTAGAGTGCTGCTGGCCAGAGCCGCTGACACCCATGATGCGGCCCATAGGACACCCCTTCTCGCGCAGGCGCGCGAGCACGAGGTCTACGGCCTCTACCCACATCGCGACGGGCTGGAACACCTCGCCTTCCTCCTCGTTGGTGCGCACGCCCTTCTTCACGTCATATTTCGCCCCGAAGTCCGCGTCGAAGTCGACCTTGGCTTCCGAGATGACTGTCAGGTCCGAGGCGATGACGATGGCTGTTCGCCTGGGCGCGTCAGCTTAGAGTTGCTTATAGGTATCTCCGCTATTTTAGGTCTGGGGTATTTATTCCATATTTTCTTAATCCTGCTTAGGACAGGGATCTGTAGGAAGATAGGTATACCAAGAGATATAATTCGACTTGCCTTTTAGCTGCTGGGTCGATAGATCGAAGCCCAGATAGAGAGGTCCGGAGCTCATCTTTTTTTACTTAGCGACTTGATTGTAACAACTTGCTTGTCTCTGCTTCCTATCAATTCGTTGTACAGAGGTAGGTTGTATACCTATGCGTATGTCGTATGACGCAATAGATGCTAGGATTAAAAAAAAAAAAGGACAAACTCAGGCTCTCAAGGGACCCTGTCAAAGGTTGTCGTTACTTGACATAGAAGTTGGTAAGAGGGGGGATTCGACATCATGTGAGCTTAAAAGAGGGAAGAATTGATAAGACAGCAGCATCCAGTTACTAATTTTCACGATATCTGCTGAATCTGATGGAGAACTCATAGCTTGACCCCACGATCCTGTGAGGGAAGCTTGACCCAGGTCCGCGGGGCAATTTCGTCCGATACCTAGCTTTCTGCGTGGCAATTTAGCCTAAACGTCATCCGCGCCAATCAATTGGGTCTTGGCATACCAGGGCCTTAATAATCTTCATGTTTGCTCTTTGGGGTCCTGCTGGGGTTAGCAAAGAATTCTTGTACACGTACTGTAGACAAAGGTAAATTTGCAAAGCAATCGTTTCAACAGAATATTTAGTAGCCTAGCAAAATGCCGTAGATAGCCTCCCAGCCTCAATGCTGAAGCCGTCTGCAGCGTCCGCAGCGACGAAACGCCATCTAATGCATCTTTTTTGAGTATGGTACATCCAACCTCGTTCCAGACTGTTCGGCTGTCCACTTTCAAAATACGCGAACTGGTATCTCTTGGCCACTCAAGGACCGCCGCATACAAAACCTGACTAACGCCCCAACGCCGCCTGCACCGTGATTATGATCCCTGTGTCTATTTGGACTTGCCATCAGCCGCACCGCCATTGTGACGATGGTTTTCATCATCTGTGTCGGGCTCGGGGCTCGACTTAGGACTAACATCTCCGGCAATAAACTCATCAAATTTGGGGACCGATGGCCCCTCCTTAGGTAGAAAGCGGACACGTATCCTACGCACGCCCCGCACTTTGCTACCGACAGTGGTTCTGATGGTGTCTTCGATCTCTCTTACGTCTTCGATCGTCCAGGTGCCTGGAACAGCGACTTCTAGGTCGACTAGATAGTTTTGTCCGGATTTAACACCGGAAATGTCGCGCAATTCAATATCATGCCCTTCGCTGATGCCAGCAGTGGCTTTCTGCACCTGCTTTCGTATCGAGGATTTGACTTCGGCATCAATGCCTCGATCGGCGAGTTCGAAAAGGGCGTCGAGAGTATTTTCAGCACCAGCCTTCACCACCATGAGCGAGATGAGAAGTCCGCCGACAGGGTCGAGCCAGGCTGCGTGTTGGAAGAAATTGGCGCCTAGGATAACCGCCAACGTGACGATACCGGTGAGACTATCGACTCGGTGATGGATTGCATTGGAGGCGAGGACCGAAGACTTTCGTTCGCGAGCTACCTTCATGGCTAAAATGCAAGGATGTAGTTAGTAACAATGCTCACAAGCTGCAGCAGGAGAAGCGATGGGGACACTCACTTGCACGGTAGAGCCATTCCTTGATGGCTACGGTGCCTGCCGCTAGCCATGCGGCATGAAGACTCGGTAGCTCGCTTCCATGGTCGTGGCCATGCCCGTGTGCGTGTGAGGCTAACTCGGCAGCAGTTGCCGGGTCCAGGAAGAAGTGGCCGTAGAGTGACAAGAGGCTACCGTATCCCATCCAGAGACCGCCAAACAAAAGCATGCTAGAGACACCTAAGGATCCCAAACTCTCGATCTTGCCGAAGCCGGTAGGAAATTTGTCGGTAGGCGGTTTGAGACTCCAGGATATGGTGGCAAGTGTAAGGATATCGGAAGCAAGGTCAGTGACGCTGTGGATAGCATCTGCCACCATTGCCTGCGAATTGAAGGCGTAACCACCAATTCCCTTCGCTACAGCCATGCCCAGATTAGAGTAGAGACCAATTCTGGTGATGCGCACGCCGGCATCATTTTTATTTTGGGATGTTAGGTAAACGTTGTCATGGTGATGGTGGTGATGTCCTGAGTGGCCATGAGAATGGCCACTATGTGTCCTGGTTTGGGTGATAGAAGCCATGGTGGCGGGTAAGGAATGAAGAAGAGAGCGTGAACGAAGATAAATAGTAGAGGGGGTACTTGAAGACAACGAGGGCGACGAGGCCGACGAAGCTGCTGCAGGGGCTGAGCCACACGAGGTTTGTAGGATGCGACTAAATTGGACTGGTAGATGCAGACGAGGTGTATGTGTCCTTGAACGAGAACCCTGGTGAGCTTGGTAACCTTGATGGTACTGGTACTGGTCCTGGTGGTGGTGGTAGTAGTAGGATCGGGACTGGGAGGTAGTAATTGTCGCGCTGGTATTGGCTGTCGAATTAACTGTAGCACTGCGTGCCAACGTGGACCTGGACCAACGGGAGCGCTCTGGCCCAGCCGCAAAACAGTGGTGTAGGCGGCCAAAGCTCGGCCTACATTGTGCTACCAACATATGGACGGGACTCGAGACAAAGCTTCCCTCTCTAAGGGAGGGGCACTATCGGGGGTACTGGCTGGTATTGGTGCTGTACTGGTACTAGATAGTAAGTAGACACGTTTCCCCTTCCACCTTACTTACACGCTTGCCGAGGACAGGTCAGGTCGCTACGGCAGAAGAAAAGAGCGGAAGTGGGCGTCCGGGACGGGTACAGGTTTGGTATTGTTCCTGGAATGTGGGAGGGTTTCATTGAGACGAAACAATCGATGCACCTGACACTTTGCCCAAGATGTAGTCGTAGGTATTGCCATGGGTCCTTGAGCGCTATCGGAAATAGCTCCAGGTAGGCAGGTATCTACCTACCTAGGTACCTACCTCATGTTTGGTAGTGTTGATACATACAGGTAGGTACCAGCCAGCCATCGTTAAGGGACCCTGCCAAGGTTGCTGTGGTTAGGTACTATGGGGTGCTAAGGTGCGAGGGATTGGCGATCGATAGCGCGTACCTGTCTCAGGCACCATAATACCCTATATGTACTTATGTATAGCACTGAAGACACATCCATCTTGACGCTCTTGACTTGCCAAAGGCAGAATGTATGTAAGTATTCACACCTGCACACATAGGTTAAAATAAAAGAGAATAGGTGATATCTACATGATATGTATAGTGGATGTCAATGTTGCTTTGGCATGGAGCCTAACAACGAAATAACATACCAGCACCTTACTTTGTACAGCATACACTACCTGAAATTAAGTACACTGCCCAGCCTACATGTGTACATAGCAGCGAGATAAGACGGATACTCGTCTGGACTAGTGGCGTCACTGACTAAAGCTGTAGCGGGCTAACCCTTTAGTCTGGGTTTTTAATAAGTTAAACGGACCAGCAATTTGTTAAATTTTATAAACATTTAAAAATAAGTAAAAGTTTTACTAAAATATAAATAGTTTATATAAATATAATTTTTTTTTAAAATAATAGTTTTATTAACTTATAATATTAATATTTTTAAACTTAAAAAAGTTTTAAGTTAGTTAATTTTTTAACTTTAAAGTTTTTTTAATAATTAAATTTTAAGTTTATTGCTGCCTAAAGTAGTACATAAAAAGAAAACTATATTATAAAAAGCTTTAATAGTATATTTATAAGCTATATATAGTAAAAACTATTTAAACTTAAGTTTTTTTTAAGTTTTTAAAAAAAATAATAAGTGCTAAATTGTTTTATTATAATGCTTTATATATAAAAAAATAAATAATTAAAAATGCTTTATTATACTTTATATATTAAATAACGCGCTAATTTATACTAGCTATTAATAGCTTATATTTTTATATTAGTAGCCTGTTTATAGCAGTATTATACTTAGCAAAACAATTAGCAAGGCAGTAAAATAACTAATATACAATAAGTTAGTTGTTAGCAGCTATATATACTGCTAAAAAGCTATACTAATAGCCGCTTAGCGGCTATTTGCAGCTATTAGTATATAGTAATCAGTAATTAGTTATATAAGCAGAAAGCTTAGCTATATATAGCTTATATATAGCTTGTTTTTTATTTTTATATAAAAAAGTTATTGTTTACTTTTTTGTTTGCTTGTTAAGCTTTAGCTTAGCTATTTAGTTATAGTTTATTTATTTGCTTAGGTAAAAACTTTAAAGTTTTTTTTTTAATAATATTTTTATATTTAATTTATATAAAAAATATATTTTTTAATAAAACTAATTATTTTAAAATTTTTTTATAATTTTTAAGCTTTAAAATTTTAATTATATTTTATTTTAAAATATTTAATTAGCTTATATTTAAAGCTTTTAAAATAGTTATTTAATATATTTAAAATAATATAATATTATTTAAATTATTTTTATAATAATTAAAACTTTTAATAATAATTTTATTAAAGTTAAAGTTTTATTAATAATAAAAATTTTAAAAAAAAAAGCTAATTTAAATTAATTTAAATTATTATAATAGTTTTTAATATATTTTATTTATAAATATAAAATTATTATAATAGTTATTTTTTTTATTAATTAAATAATAGTTATAATAAAGTTTTAAATAAACTTATAAAAATAATATTATATAATATAATATAATATTTAATAGTTAAACTTTAAGTTTATTGCTATTTAAAATAATATATAAAAAAAAAACTATATTATAAAAAGCTTTAATAGTATATTTATAAAGCTATATATAGTAAAAACTATTTAAACTTAAGCTTTTTTTAGGTTTTTTAAAAAAAATAGTAAAGTTTAATTGCTTTATTATAACGTTTTATATAAAAAACAAATAGTTAAAAAGTTTTTTTTATGCTTTATATATTAAATAATATATTAATTTATATTAGCTATTAGTAGCCTATATTTTTATATTAGCAGCTTGTTTATATTAGTATTATACTTAGCAAAATAATTAATAAAGCAGTAAAATAGCTAAATATAGTAAGTTGGTTATTAATAACTATATATATTATTAAAAGCTATATTAATAGCTATTAGTAACTATTTATAGCTATTAGTATATAGTTATTAAAAATTGGTTATATAAAAAAAAGCTAAGCTATATATAGCTTATATATAGCTTGCTTTTTTTTTTATACAAAAAAATTATTATTTATTTTCTTGTTTGCTTGCTAAGCTTTAGCTTAGCTATTTAATTATAGTTTATTTATTTGCTTAAATAAAAATATAATATAATATTTAATTATTTAAAATATTTATTTTAATTTATATTATTTATAATATATAGTTAATAAAATTTTAAAAATTATTATAATAATAAATAAAAAGCTTTATTAAGTTTATTATTAATAAATTTATTAATATTTAAATTAAAATTATTATATATTTAAATAAATAAAAATAAAACTATAGTTTTTATAATAAAAATTAACTAATAATTATATTAATTTAAAAATATAATATTAAGCTTTAATAGTTAATATTTAAGTTTATTGCTGTTTAAAATAATATGTAAAAAAAAAACTATATTATAAAAAGCTTTATAGTATATTTATAGGCTATATATAATAAAAACTACTTAAACTTAAGCTTTTTTTAAATTTTTAAAAAAAGTAATAAGTGCTAAATTGCTTTATTATAGCGTTATAATATAGCATATAAGTAGTTAAAAGTATTTTTTTGCGTTTTGTAAGTTAATTAATATATTAATATTTTATTAGCTGTTAGTAGCTTATATTTTTATATTAGCAGCCTGTTTGCAGCTATATTATACTTAACAAAATAATTAACAAAACAGTAAAATAGCTAATATATAATAATTTAGTTGTTAATAGTTATATATATTATTAAAAACTATACTAATAGCTATTAATAGCTGTTTATAGCTATTAGTATATAGTTATAAATAATTAGTTATATAAAAAAAGCTAAGCTATATATAGCTTATATATAGCTTGCTTTTTTTTTATGCAAAAAAGTTGTTGCTTATTTTTTTGCTTGTGTACTAAGTTTTTAGCTTAGCTATTTAGTTATAGTTTATTTATTTGCTTAAGTAAAATAATATTAAGCTTTAAAAAAATATTATAAAATTTTTAATATTATATTAAAAATAATATTAATAACTATATATTTATAACTAACTTTATTATATAAAAATAACTAGGTGCAAAAAAAAAACAAACGTTATGCATTTAATATTTTAATAAAAATTAAACTATAATATTAAAAATAATATATAATATAAATAAAATAAACTTTTAATTAAGCTATATAATATTTTTGTTTTTAATAAATAAGTTTATAAAATAAATAAAATAAAAGTTATTTATAATTTTTAATTTTTTGTTATTATTATTATAATTTAATTAAAAAATGCTTTTTTTTTATTTAAAATATTAACGTAAATTTTTTTTTATTATATTTTATTAAATTAAAATAAGCTTGTTTTATTTAAAAATAATACGTTTATTTATTTGTTTTTATATTTTTATATTTATTTTTATATTTTTATATTTTTATATTTATTTTTATATTTATTTATTTATTTATTTATTTTTATATTTATTTTTATATTTATTTATTTATTTTTATACTTATTTTTATATTTATTTATTTATTTTTATATTTATTTTTATATTTGTTTATTTACTTTTATATTTATTTATTTTTTTTTTATATATATATATATATATATATATTTTTTTTTATATATATAATTTTTTTTTTATATATTATTTTTATATATATATATATATATTTTTTATATATATTTTTTTTTTAATATTTATTTATTATTTTTTATTTATAGTTAATTTTTAAGTTTATTGCTGCTTAAAGTAGTATATAAAAAAAAAACTATATTATAGGGAGCTTTATAGCACATTTACAAGCTATATATAGTAAAAACCACTTAAACTTAAGCTTTTTTTAGGTTTTTAAAAAGGGTAGTAAGTGCTAAATTGCCCTATTGCAGCGCTATAATACAGCATATAAGTAATTAAAAGTGCTTTTTTGCGCTTTATAAATTAACTAATATATTAATATTTTGCTAGCTATTAGCAGCCTATATTTTTATATTAGCAGCCTGTTTGCAGCTATATTATGCTTAGCAGAACAATTAGCAGAGCAATAAAGTAGCCGATATATAATAATTTAGTTGTTAGCAGCTATATATACTATTAAAAGCTATACTAATAGCCGTTAGTAGCTGTTTATAGCTGCTAGTATATAGTTATAAATAATCGGTTACGTAAAAAAGGCTAAGCTATATATAGCTTATGTATAGCTTGCCCCCTTTTTGTGCAAAAAAGTTGTTGCCCACTTTTCTGCTTGCGTGCTAAGCCTTCGGCTTAGCTATTTAGTTGCAGTTTATTTACTTACCTAGGTAGAATTATTATTATTTTTTATTTATAAAATAATATATATATATAAATTAATATTTTAATACTTTAGTATAAATATAAACGTTTTATTATTAAAGCATTAAAAATATTTATTTTAATAAACAATAGTAATTTTAATTATATAGCTTATATAAATAAATAGCTTATTTGTTTATTTATTTATATAAACTATATAAAAGTTTTATAAGTTTTAAAAAACATAAATATATATTTTATATTTAATTATTTAGCAGTTTTTATTAAATATATTTATAGCTATTAACTTAAATATTTTAATTTATAAGCTTTATTAAATATATTTATAGCTTTTAAATTAAATATTTTAATTTATAAGCTTTATTAAATATATTTATAGCTTTTAATAGTTAAACTTTAAGTTTATTATTATTTAAAGCAATATATAAAAAAAAAACTATATTATAAAAAGTTTTATAGCTAAATTTATAAACTATATATAGTAAAAACTATTTAAACTTAGGCTTTTTTTAAGTTTTTTAAAAAAAGTAATAAAGTTTAATTGTTTTATTATAGTAGCTATATAGCTTTTTAAATAGTTAAAAAGTTTTTTTTACACTTTATATATTAAATAATATGTTAATTTATGCTAGTTATTAATAACCTATATTTTTATATTAATAGTTTGTTTATAATAGTATTATACTTAGCAAAACAATTAACAAAGTAATAAAGTAGCTAATATATAATAATTTAGTTATTAATAGTTATATATATTGCTAAAAGCTATATTAATAGCTATTAATAGCTATATATAGCTATTAATATATAGTTATTAATAATTAGTTATATAAAAAAAGCTAAACTATATATAGCTTATATAATTTATTTCTTTTTTATATAAAAAAATTGTTGTTTACTTTTTTATTTATATGTTAAGCTTTTAGCTTAACTATTTAATTATAGTTTATTTATTTACTTAAGTAAATATATATATATATTTATAGTTTTTAAATTAAGTATTTTAGTTTATAAGTTTTATTAAATATATTTATAACTATTAAATTAAATATTTTAATTTATAAATATATTAATTATATTAACTTTAAGTATATTTTATTATAGTTTAATTTTTATTAAAACGTTAAATGCGCAACGCTTGCTTTTTTTTTACACCTAGTTATTTTTATATAATAAAGTCGGTTATAGATATATAGTTATTACTATATAGTTATTTACATATTATATATATTATAAATATTATAATTATAATATTATATTAAAAGCTTTTATGCTTAAAAGCAAAAAAACTTTTATTTTTATGTTTTTTTTATTTGTTATATTACTTTTTAATTTAATTAATATTTTATTATTTTTTAATTAACTATTATTATATTTTATTATTATAATATTTTATATATTTTAAGTTTATTATTAATTATATTATTTTATTATTTATTAATTAATATTTTATTATTTATTAATTAATAATATATTAATATTTATTATTATATTAATAAAAACTTTATATAATTTTTAATAGTTTTAATAGTTATAGCTAATTAAAATAAACTTAAAATATATATTAAAATATATTAAAATAATAATAAACTAAATATTAAAATAATATAAAATAACTAAAATATATTAAAATATAACTAATATATATTAAAATATAGCTAACATATATTAAAATATAGCTAATATATATTAAAATATACTTAATATATACTAAAATATAACTATAATATATTAAAATATAATTAAAATATAACTAAAATATAAACTTAATATAAATATTATATAGTTATTTAAATAAATTTTAAAAATAACTATAATAAAAGTTTTAAACTATATAAAATTATTTTATTTTTTGCTTTATTTTATTGTTATTAATATTAGCTATATTTTTTAACTATTATTATTATTATATTAAACAATTTTTTAGTTTATTAAGCTATTTTTTTAAAAATGTTATTAGCTAAATTAATTAGTTTTTTAAAAGCTATTTTAACTTTTTTAAAAATATAAATATATAATATTATTTTAATTTTTATATTAAGCTAATTTAAATATAAACGTACATTATGTTTATTAAATTTTTTTGTTAATATTATTATTTATATTTAAAACTAAATAAATAAATAAATAAATAAATAAAAAAATAAATAAGTAAGCAAAAAAGTAAAAAGTATATTAGTATATTAATTTTAAATAAAAAAAAATATTTTTTAATTAAGTTATAATAATAACAATAAAAAATTAAAAATTATAAATAATTTTTATTTTATTTATTTTATAAACTTATTTGTTAAAAACAAAAATGTTTTTATTTTTAACAAATAAGTTTATAAAATAAGTAAAACAAAAGTTATTTATAATTTTTAATTTTTTGCTACTATTATTATAACTTAATTAAAAAATGCTTTTTTTTTATTTAAAATGTTAGCGTAAATTTTTTTTTTTTGTTATGCTTTATTAAATTAAAATAAGCTTGTTTTATTTAGAAATAATATGTTTATTTATTTGTTTTTATACTTTTATACTTATTTTTATATTTTTATACTTTTATATTTATTTATTTACTTTTATATTTATTTATTTATTTTTATATTTATTTATTTATTTTTATATTTATTTTTATACTTATTTATTTATTTTTATATTTATTTTTATATTTATTTTTATATTTATTTTAATAGTTAAACTTTAGGTTTATTGTTGCTTAAAGCAGTATATAAAAAAAAAACTATATTATAAAAAGCTTTAATAGTATATTTACAAGCTATATATAGTAAAAACCACTTAAACTAGGCCTTTTTTAGGTTTTTTAAAAAAGGTAGTAAATATTAATTGCTTTATTATAGCGTTTTATATATAAAAAACAAATAGTTAAAAAGGTTTTTTTTGCGCTTTATATATTAAATAATATGCTAATTTATACTAGCTGTTAGCAGCTTATATTTTTATATTAATAGCCTATTTGTAGCAGTATTGCGCCCGGTAAAACAATTAGCAAAGCAATAAAATAGCCGAATATAATAAATCGGTTATTAGTAGCTATATATATTGCTAAACAGCTATATTAATTGTTTGCTAGCAGCTATATATAGCTATTAGTATATAATTATAAATAATTAATTATATAAAAAAGTTAAACTATATATAGCTTATATATAGCTTGCTTTTTTTTTTATATAGAAAAGTTATTGTTTACTTTTTTGTTTGCTTGCTAAAACTTAGCTTAGTTATTTGGTTATAGTTTATTTATTTGCCTAAGTAAACTTTTATATTTATTTATTTATTTTTATATTTATTTTTATACTTGTTTATTTATTTTTATACTTATTTATTTTTTTATTTTTTTATATACTTTTTTTTTTTTTTATATACTTTTTTTTTTTTTTTATATATTATTTTTTTTTTATATATATATATATATTTTTTTTTTATATATTTATTTTTTAATATTTATTTATTATTTTTTATTTATAAAATAATATATATATATAAACTAACATTTTAATGCTTTAGTATAAATATAAATGTTTTATTATTAAAGCGTTAAAAATATCAATAACTGTATATTTACAACCGACTTTATTGTATAAAAATAACTGGGTGCAAGGAGAGGGCAAGCGTCGCACATTTAACGTCTTGATAAGAATCAAACCATAATAATAAAAAGCGTTAAAAATATTTATTTTAGTAAACAATAGCAATTTTAGCTATATAGCTTATATAAATAAATAGCTTGTTAGTTTGCTTATTTATATAAGCTATATAAAAGTTTTGTAAGTTTTAAACAGCATAAATATATATTTTATACTTAATTATTTAGTAGTTTTTATTAAACATGCTTATAGTTGTTAACTTAAATATTTTAATTTATAAGCTTTACTAAATATATTTATAGCTATTAAACTAAATATTTTAGTTTATAAGCTTTATTAAATATATTTATAGCTTTTAAACTAAATATTTTAATTTATAAGCTTTATTAAATATATTTATAGCTATTAAATTAAATATTTTAATTTATAAATATATTAGTTATATTAATTTTAAGCATATAAGTTATATAATAAATAATTTAGCAAGTTAATAATTAAATTAAAAAAATATATATATATATAATACTTTTATAAAACTTTTTTATTTTTATATAGTTATTAACTTTAATAAAAAATAACTTATTAAAGTAAAAAAACTTTAAAAATAACTAAATAAAGTAAAAAAACTTTAAAAACAATTAAGCAAAATAAAAAAACCTTAAAAACAACTAAGCGAAGTAAAAAAACTTTAAAAATAATTAAGCAAAGTAAAAAAACTTAAAAAACAATTTAATAAAATAAAAAAACTTAAAAAATAAATTAATAGTTTATTTTTTTAAAGCTTTAAGTATATATAATTAAAGTTAAAAAAAAAAACATATATTTTAAGTTTATTTTAATGTTTATTTTAGTGTTTATTTTAGCTTTATTTTAGTATGTTTTAGTGTTTAGTTAATAAATTATTTATATAGCATTTATTTTAATTGCAACTTTAAGCTATTAAAATATTTTAACTATTTATAATAAAAGCTAAATAAAATATTAAATTGTTTATATACTTTTTACTTAAAACTTAGTTTAATATAGTATAACTTATTATTAAAACTATATAAAGCTATGTTTATTTTAGTAACTTTAACTAAAAAAAGTTAAAAAATAATAATAAAATAAAAACAAAAGCTTTTTTGCTTT
Source organism: Nemania sp. FL0031 (assembly GCA_022432375.1). Taxonomy (NCBI): domain Eukaryota; kingdom Fungi; phylum Ascomycota; class Sordariomycetes; order Xylariales; family Xylariaceae; genus Nemania; species Nemania sp. FL0031. Next base: position 742,053 of record JAJKKK010000015.1, read on the forward strand.
TAGTTATAAAAGCCTTTAATATAGTATTATAAGTTATAAAAAAAATATAATTAGCTAAATATAATTAACTAAATATAATTAAACAAACAAATATAAATAAATAAATATTATAATTTAATGTTATAAACGTTATAATTTTATATTATAAATAATAAAAAAGTTTTATTAAATAATTAAAAAATATTAGTTATTTAATATATAAGTAAGCAAAATATTTAATAAAGCATATATATAAATATTTTAGTATAAATTATATAGTTAATTAAATATCTAAGTTTTAACGAATTGCTGGTCCGTTTAACTTATTAAAGACCTAGACTAAAGGGTCAGCCCGCTACAGCTTTAGTCAGTGACGCCACTAGTCCAGACGAGTAGATGTACCTACAATACCTTTCTAGACTAGCATCTGCAGTATAAGACAAATGAGGCTGACATCATCAGTAATAGTCATCAGTTCCAGGTTCCCTTACTGAGCCTAGGTATTTCCACCTTTGGATCCCGCCTAGGTATTAGACTGTATATATGGTGTATACAGAGGAGAGAAGATACGGTAGCATTTATTGTTTAGTACCTACCAACTGGAGCAGTTGTATCCCGCAACACACGTAACCTCTACCCGGCTCAATCTCTGAAATGCGCAAGCCTTCTATGCGTATTCCCTACACAGATGAGTTAGCGGCCCCCACGATCATCCCAAACAGCGCGGCTGCTCTCTCTGGGGCCATTGCGGCTCTACACCAATTTTTCACCGCCCCGTCGTCGTCATCGGCATCGTCACCACCACCGGGAACACATCCCACTACGGCTGTTCTGACGGGGGCCGGCATTTCTGTCGCTAGTGGCCTTGCAGATTACCGGGGGGCCAAAGGTACATATCGCGTCAACAAGACGTTTCGCCCTCTCTACTACCATGAGTTTCTGCACAGCCATGAAGCACGGAAGCGTTACTGGGCGAGGAGTTTTCTAGGTTGGACCACATTACATAAGGCCAAGCCTAACGCGAGTCACTTCGCCATAAAACATTTGAACGACTTAGGCTTAGTCCGAAGTGTCATAACGCAAAATGTTGATTCGTTTCACTCCCGAGCACACCCCACACTCCCGACGGTGGAGCTACATGGCTATCTAAGGGCATGTGTTTGCATGTCATGCCATGAAGAACTACCTCGAGATATCTTTCAAAATGAGTTGGCGAGGCTCAATCCTGCCTGGGCAGCTTTTCTCCAAGAAATGCTTGCATCCGGTGCTCTAGACACAGAGAACCCAGATGAACGGCGTGCCAGAGGTTTAAAGACGAATCCTGACGGTGATGTCGATCTTCCGGGGGCACCCTATACAACCTTTCGTTACCCTGCATGCCCAAAGTGCCTCACACATCCTCCGCCCACAGGAGACGGCAGCAGTACGGTTGTTGAGGTTGACACGGATGGCGCTTGGGCCCCCACTAGTACAGCGGGGATTCTAAAGCCAGCAGTTGTCATGTTTGGAGAGAGCATATCTCACTCCGTCAAGGCTGCCGCTGAGAAGATGGTCGACGATGCCGATAGACTACTTGTTTTAGGCACTTCTCTGGCTACATACTCGGCATGGAGACTCGTCAAGCAGGCCAAGGACCAGAAAAAGCCTATCGCAATCGTGAATCTCGGAGGTGTGAGAGGTGAGGATGCTTTTTTTGTCGATCTTGATCCAAATCAACCAGGTAATCAGGGCGCGAGAGTAGATATGTCTACAGATGAGTTGCTGCCCATTTTAGTAGAGCAGCTTCAGCAATCTTCCTTAGCTCAAAGTGCTCACGAGACCTCTGATTGTACCGCTGAGGTACATGGGGCTTCTGTCTTCAAGGATGTGTTGTCCTAGCGGACCTACGTAATGGTCCCCAAGTGTAGCTATATATATATATATAGAGCAACCGCGATGATTCGCGTTCACTAAATCTAAAAGAAGCTTGAATAGCCTGCCTTGGGTTTTGTTGATTCGATATTTTGTGTCGATGTTGGCTCGGGTTTCGTTTCTGTCGTTGTTGGAGCTGGGGAAGGGGTCTTTGCTTTCACGTTCTTCTTTGTGTTCTTGCCGATATCGCCTCGTTCGATTTCTCGTAAAACTTCCTCCCACCCCAACTCCTTTTCAGCGTCGCCAGTGCCTAGAGCTTTCTCAACATCCACCTTTTCGCCCCTCTGTAGTTTTTCGACCACTTCGCGTAGTGTTTCAATGCGAACTTCGGCTCGTCGCATGAAGGTGGCAAAGTCTCTCTTAAGAGCTATCATTTGGATAGACATGGAGCCGATGAAGAGAAATATGAAGATGAAGAAAGTGGCCGGGTTCCATTCCTTCGACTTCGTCTTCGTCTTCAACTTCGGTCCCGGCCTTCCGTCATCCGAAGTGCCCCAGTTGACAGTAGATTTAGGCTTGGGTCGAAGAGGCTTCGGTATCAGGGATTTCCAGAAGGATGACTGAATAACAGTAGGCGCTGAGCTTGCGTGACGGATCTGTTGTTGGATTGGAAATGCGACAGACAGCGGTACTCGGGGCGGCCGGGCTATCGCTAAAGCTCTGACGGCTGTACGCTGTAGAGATGGCTCCATTGTGCTTTTTCAGATATTAATCTAGAGAGGGGAATTCTCTTAAGAAATGGCACAATAAGTAAAACCAGATGTTGAGGGGAAATATTGAGTGAATTAGTTTGAGCAATTAGTTACAATGTTGGACTTGGTAAGAGGTAGATTAGAACCTTTTTCTCTTTTTCTCATACCTCTGTAGGTAGACACCTAGCCTGGGCACTTGACTTCGACAATTAAGGTTAGATGTGGATAGAGCGTGGGGCAGGTCAAGTAGCGACCGGTTGCTATGTCAACAAGAGCTATCCCATTCGGGTTAAGTAACCAAAACTCTCCGATCCCTGTCACTGTCGACGTACCAGTCCTAGGTAGTTAGATTGTTTTCTTATCGCGACTGTGAATACAATACCTATGTTCCTAGCCTAGGAATACATGTCTGACCGCATACTGCATACTGGTGGTAGATGAAGAATCACTGCTTCAAGAATTCCTTACAACACGCTCTCTTCATGCTTTGCCGTTTTCAATAATTTGCATTCATTGCCATGGCGTTTTGAAGTCTGTATCTGCAGTATTTTGTTCACAACGACGACATGATTAAAGAGCCTACATTCACGATACCCGATACCAAACTACACACATCCCTATGGCTTCCTTCACCACCCAGGCCGACGCAATTCGGTCTGCAATAACATCTGCATCAACATGCACTCCAGCAATCTCCGCCTCCCTAAAAGAGCTGCTTCAGGGCAGGCAAGACAACAGCGACGAGCCCTCGAAACCCTCTGTCAAGTCGCGAAAACCCGCCCAGGTCCCCGCTAGGACAAAGGCCTCAACAACTGCAAAGAAACCTGCTAAGAGCGCCGGAAATATAGGCAATGGGATTAATGGCATGAACCCAAAAGAGAAAGCGGCGCTTGCTACACAAGTCATCAATGCTACACTAAAGGCTTTAGGAGATGCAGCAAAGACACCGCCTGTCTCGAATCAAGCGCGATCGCCAGCGACGAACGATGCCGCCAAACCCAAAGCTCGAACCCGCCCTCGAAGGTCGGCATCAGTGCCAATGACGCCTTTACAGCCTCGATCACTTAACAGAGTCGAGACAACTCCTGCTACAACCAAAGCAAGCTTACCACAGCCACCACCTGCCTCAACCGGCTGTCTAGCTCTTGTGGAATGCGCTCGGGTGGCTTTCGCAACACTGAGGAGTTCGCAAGCGTCCGGTGCCGTCACGCTACCTGATCTCCAGCTTGAATCTGGAATGTCATCTTTTATTGGCAAGCTCATTGCCCTGAGGCTATTCGATCACGCGGTTAGGGAGCTACGCATATTAAAGAGGCGGTTAGAGTGTATAGCTATGGAGACCGAGACCACAGAGGCCAGCGCGCCAACAAAAGGCACCGGCACCGCTCCTAAGACACTATCTGATCTCCTGGACTACTCTGCTGGCAACTACTCTGGACCCGTGCTTGGTTTTGTTGTCACGACCCAACTACAAACCCTTCGAATTCTCCACGAGTTGAATAAAACAACACATCTTGCAGCGGCACTCCCCTTCCTACGGTCAACCAATCCCACGTCCCCTTTAAATCTACTTTTATCTTGTGCTCAGGGTAAAAAGTCTGAATGTGTGAAGATAGCAAAGCAGTTGGAAAGCCTCTCCCAGAGTCTTCTATTTTTAACTCCAAGTTTAGCTTCAAAGGACGATAATATCGCTCTAGAACCGAGGCTCAGTCCCTCTCCTGAAACATCCTTAGAAGTACAGACACTAGGATTGATCGCCCGGTTGGAATCATGGAGCGTTTCCGGCCACAAGGGCGACGCCGACAAGGGAATATTACTACCGCTCTCGACATGTCTGGCTACATTCTCAAGGAGAACTTCACCCGAACACAGTTCAAAACTTGTCAGCGCCTTTAGGCCGGTCTGGGAAAAGATACGAATGCTAGGATTACAGGTTGAACAGTCCTCAAAAAGCCCTCTAGGTACAATATTTCAGCTATTGGCTAGGAGTTTCTTGGAGGCCGGCAATTCAAAGGAGGCGAAGAAATGGACGTCGAAATGGATGGGCCTTATAAAACCAGATGAGGAATCTGCTGCTAAACGCAGAGCAGTTACTGCACAGTTACTTGCTTTATCTCTGCAGGATTCGGCCGAGGTAGATGAGAGCCTGGTTATGGAAGTGCTAGATGGGATGCAAGGGCCTTTGAGCGGTAGCGTTGCGGAGTTGGATGACCTTCTGGTTAGCCTCTGCTTCCTCCGAAAGGTTGCCTTCAACATCATTATGAAGGGGTCCCCTAGCACTACGGAAAAAGAACCGCAAAAACACCGAGATCTCTTGGAGAAGTTTGTTACTCAACTACCACGCTTCGCTATCAGATGGCTAGGCAACCCTCCAGCTTCGAGTAGTACAACCAAAGACCTCCTTCGATTCGAGCAGCGACGTCAACTTCTATCGAAGTATCTGCACCAAGTCCTCGACTCATCTCTATTACTCACCAAAACCCAGCTAGACGAAGACAGGTCCACATGGGAAGCTATGGACCTCGTGTTCCAGGACAGTTTGACTCTGTTAGAGTACATGGGGGATTTTGGAGGCTCCTCTAGAAATAACCCGGCTGCTTCATATCATGTCAAAATTTCACATTTGTATTACCAACAACACCTAGCACTGCGGAAATCCACTGGAGGGGACACTGAAGCTACCTCGCTCCGGGCCCTCAAGAGATCTATCGACAGCGTAAAGCAGCGACCAGAGCCTGAGCAAGCCCGCGCGCAGCTCTTCAGAAAATGGGAAACCCTTGCTGAGTTATGTAGAGCTTCTGGTCGGAGAGACGACGCTATCGATGCATTCCGCTCAATCAGAGACCACTTGGTTCGTTGCGATATCGTTCAAGCCATCACCGCTAGCCTAGCGTCTCAATCCGTTCAGCATTCGTGGAAAATCACCGCCGAAACAGAGTTGCTTTCCCGCACAATTTGCAGCCTTGCAAAGCTTGAACGGAGATCGAATGATTGGAGTTGGTTGCTTACAGGAGAAGACAAAGCGACCGCATTGGAGCATGATCTATATTTTATCCTTACGAATGATAGCCAACATCAGCATAGAGTTGATATGTCGGATTCGGCCATCGTCAATCTATTGCAGTTATATTCTGTCGAACAATACCCTATCAGACGACTCCGCTCCTTGTTGATTATGCTTACGGCTAGCATAGACTCGCGAGATCAGGTTGAGAAGATACGAACGGAAACTGAGGCAGCTTTGACAAGAGTCCGAGATGGGTGCTTAGGGGACGATTCGCGTCTCGCGCGCTATGCTCCATACCTGTGCCAATCTGCGGCGTGTATCTTCGGAATAGCTTGTGGCGACTTCAAATCATCTGAAATTCAGCAAGCCATAGGTGCTTGGAAATCGATGGCGGCAAGCTGTCAATCGGTTGACCAATTAGCCGAACATGTCGATGATCCGCAACGACTTCTCCAGATTCTCCAGTCTCTAGCAGATCTTGTGAGGATGAAGGGTCAGCAAAGTCTCCTGACAGAGATCGTGGAGCTTTCCACCACGATTTCTCAATTCGCTATCGACAACGATGTTGAGTCGCATATAGTACAGAGCGCTAGTCTCTGCTTACAGTACCTTACCCTTGGCCAATCTACCAAGGCCGAGAAAACTTTACAGGCTATCGTGGAAACGGAGAGAGTGACTCTGCCGCAAGTATCAAACGACACCTTCTCTCAGTTCCATCTATCAACAGCAGAGTACTATCTCGCTGTTGGAAGGTTTGAAGAGGCTGAGAAACACTTGGAAGAGGCTCGCAAGGCCGCGGTCAGTTCTACAAATCAAAGCCGGAGGAAGAGTACCTTACTCAACCGCAAAATCTCCATGGCGCACGCGTCATACCTGACCTCAAGTCTTTATTTAGAGCGGGGCGAGAATCACCGCGCTCTGAAGCTCGCCAAAACCGCCGTCAAGATTTTGTTCCAAGACTGGTCACAGCTCGAACAACATAGGGACTCTTTAGCCAACATGACTACAGGAGATCTATCACAGGCAGATTCGTCTGAGGAAGATTCCGGCCTCGATAGCTCTCGAATGTCCGATTTTGATATTGCACGGGCGCATACTGGACCCACGTTTTGGGCTTTGGTCTACCCATTGTACCGGTTTACTCGCCAGCTCTCCTCAACATATGAGCATCTTGGCATGTACCAAGAGACACTCTATTACGCCGAAAAGGCTCAAGAGATTGCTAGAAGCATGGGCTCCTCGGGCTATCTTGCCCAAGCTACCACGTATGTGGCATCAGTGTCGATGATGGCGGACAATATAGCGAGGTCATTAGAGCTAGTGGCCGAGAACAAACTGGCACTCATTTCTGCGGAGCCAAGTTTTCAAGCTGTGTCCGCTCTCTGCAAAGCTGCTTCTGTGTACCAACAAATGGGAGAAGCAGATGATGAGGCGCAACTCCTGACGAGCGCGGAATCAATGCTTCAGCGTTTGAACAGAGAGTCCACCGTAGGAGGACAGATAGTTAGGAGCGATGTAAAAGGCGAGTCGACACAAATTCTCGTGGAAGAGAAGATGCCACTGAGAGCTAAAGGGCGCGGACGAGGTGCCGCTGCAAAGCCAGTACCAGCCCCTAAAAGAGCGGTGGTCAAGAAGGTCCCAGCTAAGAAAACAAACACAGTAGTGAAAGCGACAGTACAGGTTAGAGAAGAAGATACTCAGCTCAAATCTTTAAGAGCATCGGTCCTTCTCTCGCGGTCCCTGTCATTTATTAGGAACCAAGACTGGGCAGCAGCTATCACAGCACTTCGAAGCGCAGCTCAGCTATCTAGTTTATCCACGGATCTCGCCCAGGAGCACTTCTTACTTGGTATGAGTCTCATGGGTCAAAGCTTAACGCAAATGGGCAGCGACTCAGTCTTCTCGTTCATCCAAGATTCCACATTATCGTTTCCTTCGGTGGCCATTAACATCGGGGATAAGATCCCTCATGAGCAACTACCCGCGGGACAGGTTTCACCAGTGAGAAAGTCTCGCCCAACTCCACAAGACGCAAAAGAGTTCGTCGAAATTTTGCACGATGCTCAGGACCACCTATTAGAAGCTCACGCGATAGCAACGCGTAACGGCAATGGTTTCTTGGTTCATCGGGTCGCTGCAGCTTTACAAAATGTCATAGTCCTCCTTTCAAACACAAGCTCTCCAAGCGTCCGCGCGAGTCACTCCGCATATGCCACTTGCTCAATTGAACTAGCCCGGAACCTGACGTGGCGCCGTGAGCGGAAGGCAAATCGCTATGATACTGCCAAGGACAACAAAAGTGCCTGGCCGATGGTCATCGAGAGCCCTAATCCTAGGCGTACCAGTCTAGGATTGACTCTCGACATCAACCGGTTTCAGCGAGACTACGTCGATATAATCCCTAACAATTGGAACGTGGTGTCTCTATCGCTAAACGAGACCAAGAATGACCTATGTATTACCAAGCTCAAGGCCGGATCTAGTCCTTTCGCATTGCGCCTACCTCTCGACCGAGCTTGCTCGAGAGATGCGGATAACGAAGTATTTGATTTCGCACAGGGTCGATCTGAACTGCTCGAGCTTATACAACTAGCAAACCGTACCTGTCATGATGCTCGGGACATGAGCCAAAAGGGAGCTAAATCTGAATGGTGGGCTGAACGCGAAGAACTGGACGAACGCCTAAAACAGCTTCTTGATACTATCGAACTGACGTGGCTCGGCGGGTTCAGAGGCATTTTCTCCCAGCATCACAAACGCTCAGATCTCTTAGCGAGATTCCAAAAGACTTTCCAAGCCATCCTTGAGAAGTACCTCCCATCTCGGCGTCAGGTCAGGGGTAGGAAGGCGAAGAAGCCCACCGCAAAGGTGAACCTCGACCCGAGGATTTTGGAACTATTCATTGGTCTGGGAGACGCATCAGCGCCCGAGAGTGATTTAGATGAGCCACTAATGGATCTTCTGTATTTCGTTGTGGACGTTCTACAATTCCACGGCGAGCCCAATGCCTACGACGAGATTGACTTTGACTCGATGGTTGTCGAAACCTCAACTGCATTACACGCATACCATTCTGCGGCGAACCAGATGAAGAAGGACCAAAAGGGAACGCATACAATCCTAGTCCTTGACAAATCCCTCCACGTCTTCCCCTGGGAGTCCCTCCCTTGCCTGCAAGGCCTCGCCGTCTCCCGCGTCCCTTCTCTCGACTACCTACGCCGCTCAATCCTAGAAGCCAAAGCCTCACCCTCCCACCAAGACCCCAATGCCTCAGACATCGACGACCCCAGCCCTTCCGCCCCCGCAACCCGCACCGGCCATCACGTCTCCATAACCTCAGGGACCTACATCCTCAACCCCAGCGCCGACCTAACCAACACCTCCGCCACCTTCGGCCGCGCCCTCTCCTCTCTGCCAGCGACCTGGTCCAGCATCGAGGAGCGCGCGCCCACCGAGGCCGAGTTCCAGACCGCGCTCACGGAGAAGGAGGTCCTGCTGTACTTCGGCCACGGCTCCGGCGCGCAGTACATCCGCAGCCGGACTGTTCGGCAGCTCGAGAAGTGCCGCGCCGTGGCCCTGCTCATGGGCTGTAGTTCTGCGTCCCTGACGCATGTTGGTCAGTTCGAGCCCTACGGCCCCATACGCGATTACATGCTGGCCGGCTCCCCCGCTGTGGTGGGCACACTCTGGGACGTGACGGACCGCGACATCGACCGCTTCGCGGGCGCTGTGTTTGAGGAGTGGGGGTTGTTTCCTAGGGGCACGTTTGGCGAGGGCGTGCCTGCTGGGGCGGGGAGAGGGAAGGGGAAGGCTGTTAATACACATAAGAGGAAGGGTGCTGTTGCTACGAATGCAGCTGGAGAAGGGGGTCATGCTAGTCTGGTGGAGGCCGTCGCGAAGGCGAGGACGGAGGCTTGTCGGTTCAAGTACCTCACCGCCGCGGCCGTGTGCGTGTACGGCATACCGGTTTACATTGGCAAGTGAAACGGCCGCCGAGGCGTAACTTGGGACATATTTTCATTTGAGGCACACGTCAACCGTGCTTCTGCATTGCGAAGGAGTTCTTTGCATTCATTTTTTTTTTTCTCTTTTCCTCCCCCTAGATTTAGAGGGAGGTTTTGCATGATGGAAATGAGGAAAGGAAAGGGGAGTCTAGATAGAGTCAAGACGACACGGTTATACCCCCCTGTTAGATATACTGCCTCACTGAATGAATGTTTGATTGTTAGGTTTAATGCGGTCCTGCGAAGTCTAGAATAGACAGATAGAGCAGACTGTTGAATACAGATGTTGACTTAAGTGATTTACACGAAGTTCTTACTCATAGATCGCGTTGTTGTCTATGTTATATCTCTATATGTGCTTAAGTGAGTGAGTGAAGCCTTCCCTACATAACATGTTGCCGTTAGCATATTTTCGTCTTCTGTTTCGCTCGACTGAGCTTTCTGGTATGTTATAAATACTATACACTGACCAAGTCTAGCCTCTGTTTTCTACAGGCAGATAGAGGTCCCTTCTTGGTGTAGACCTAAGCTTGCTCAACTTTCTCGTTGTTGCGACGCTATAGCTATCAACTCACAATTTGCGGAATGCCTGCTTGTTCTGGGATAACATCGTACGGGCCAGTCGGAGGTGTGCAGATAATTACCTACATGACACTGAATTGGTAAATTCAGTAGATACACGCGTGGCCTATGTGACGCGTAGAATGATCTATGCGCCTCCTCGTAGTTCACCACCAACGTCAGACTCGCCCCCTCAGAAAACAGCCCTAGCAGTCGATAGGCTCCGGATTTCAGATCCGATGCTCTATATTCTCGCAAGGGATATGAAGCTAATAACATGCGATGTACTCACGTCTGTAAGATGGTAGATGGTAAGGCATGCTAGAAGTGGGAACGTACACTAGCAAGGTGAACACGCAGTCTGGCGGGAGTAACGCTGAAGACAGATACACATCACGTGCGAATCCTTTCGGCCGAAGAGCGGATGTCCTACGCAAACTTCGTAGAAGGCATCACAAGGGGATCCTATTTTCGCGGTGTATGATGCGGCCTAATTCGAAAATCTTAGGATCGAAGCATCTATCCAGCAGAAGGTTTGCGGATCACATGCCGGGAGAGTTTGAACGGTTGAAACAAAGGTACTACGGCTATTGACGTTTGGATCTAGTCGGAATCGCATACGTCCAAGCCGCCACGTAGTGAGGCGGTACCGAAGACGGTGTTGTAAAAGGAGTCGTTACAGTTGAGTGTTGTCGCGCGCCTGGTATGGCTGATAGGTGCTTGTGCGGACGCCTCCGCTCTCCCGTATTGTTGGAAGCTTGCGATTTTAAGAAACTTGCCCACTCCATGGGATACCGCGCAATATTGTTTACCAATAAGCCCATGCTGTATATCGCGCCAGTGAGGGTTTTGTGCTGCAACAAGGCATGTAGCGAATCACACGCGGCTTCTCGGATGCGTCTTGGCGCCAGAAACATGAAAAATCTGTTTCACGCAACAAAACACATGGTTTCCTATTTTGCACGTCATTCACAATATGTTGAGGCGACGCTTCCAAGAATTCCAGTGGTTCTGTTTTGCGTGGAAGCAAGTAGGAAGAAGCGGCAAAATACACTCACACATTAAACGGAAGAGCTTACTCCCCTGCGCCATTTTGGGAAGTTGTTAAGCCCAACCAAAGGGTTTTCGCCAGAGCCGTTACCCTAACGGGCCGAGTTCTAGGTAGTATGATCTCTCCAATGCCTGCTTTTGTGGGATTGCTTTACAGTCAAACTAGGACACCCAATTGCTCTTATGGGCCACATGCCTTAGCCGCCTGCTGGAAAGGCTCATGGCGAAGCTACGCTGTAAGATACCTCTCGGCTTGTGATAGGGTATAGCAACGAGAATAATTCAGCTAAGTACTGCGTATTTCGTTACCTATAACGTATAGTGTGACATGCGCCGTTCTCTCCTCAGGCACCAAATAGCATAAAACAAACTTGGGTAACTCCTGGGACGTATCCTCAGGACGAAAGGAAAACTACCGTCATATAGTGAATAGAGACTATCCAAAGAAAGCCTTCAGCGGATCTGCAGATGTTTGACGATGTCACACTATCGCCTTGCATGGTACGGTGTTCAGGTGGTGCCTGAGTCAGGGTCGTCTTCGATTGCATGGCTATATAGTGGCCGGTGATATTGGGCCCGTTGCGCTATGATACGGGACTCTAGCGCTGGTGTTCTGGGTGTAATCATCAAACCGTTGCTAGCTACTCGCTAGGCGTCAAATTAGGGGCAAGTTGTCGTGCCGAGCAGCGTGCGGCGACAGTCCGCATCAGCGTGTCCTTGTATATGGCGGTGGGGCGGGTGATGGAAAAACCCAGGGCGACGATAGTCCAAGGGATGCAAGTTGTATGTTCGTGGCCCTCTCCGCATGGACGGGTCCCGGAGGGTAAGTGGCCATGGCCAAGCAGGATGAAGGGATCGCCGACAGATATCGTCTTGGACTAGCACCAGCCACTCAGACTAGGTCTTTAGGAAGCACCGTATCAAGGGCCTGGATTGTCGGTTAGGTGCCCTCCAGCTCACGTTCTCGGCTCGTGCTGACGGATGTAACGGAGTCAGCTGTGTTGGTCTATGTTTTATGCTATGCTCTGCTCTGCTTGGACGCTGGCGGCCGCTTGCCCCTACCCCAGATTCCCACTTATGATCTTCCCTGGGAAGAATTAGCCCGGAAATTGTTCTAGATGAACGACAGAAGCACGTTCTCGGAACAAGCCGCGCCTGAGGGGTAATGATAGTCCGTAACACACTGTCATGACAAGTCGTGGTAGCTGAATCAGCAGGCTGGCGGTGTCATGAGGGTGCCATGCTTGCTGCAATCGTGGTGCAATCTATCAATACGTATGTATGTTTCTAGTTTACCTTGGCGTAGACGAGGTTGAAGAGATCGACGTCGAAGTACATAGCTCGTCGTGTTACGTCACGTCACGTCCAGTTATGTTATGTTATGCTATGTTATGTAGGTCACATCACAAGTCTGCATGGGGAAGATTGGGAAGACTGGGAAGGACTGGGAGGACTGTTGGTGATAGGTAGGTTTTGCTGAGCCAGAAAAGTGATCCATCCTACCACTACGGTACATACGCACCTAGGCAGGTATTCTGTTACCCATACTACCTAGCTCTGCACTCGCATCTGCATCCGCATTCGTAAAGTGAACTGTCCAATGGCGACATAGGAGAACGGCTAGCGAGGAAGCGGACTGAGCCATTATCTAACGGTGAACTAATTGGTCGGAACCCCAAAAGCTGAGTGAGTTGGTGAGTTTAGTGACTGAGTGGAGGAAAGGATCAAGTACATAAGTGAGTGTGGCAAGGGAGGTAATGTATGTATGCGTAAGTGCCCGCCTACATACCTAACATGCGTCAATCAGCATTCATGGCGGCGGCGATGATGATGATGATGATGATGATGATTATGGTGATGATGGGAGCGGCAGGTAGCCCGCAGTCCTGGTCTGATAACATAAACAAGTAAAGCAATTAATGCATGGTTCTGGTTAGGAACCACACCTAGACACACCCATCAAAGTGGTGGTGATGGGTTGTAAATGCTCCCATAGGTGTGCCGTGGGCATCCCAGAGGAGGTGGTACGGATCTTGGGTTGCAGGGACGGCTTCTTTAAAAGCGCCGAGCGAATGAGGCGCCTGCAAGCCACCTTTTTGTGGGTTCGGTAGAATATGACTAACACCTAATTAGGCTAGTTGTCTCATGTACATACGGTACTGTACCCAAGTATACTATATGTTGAGCTCAGACTCTCGATCATTATCGAAAACTCAGTGTTGAAAGGTACTGCTGGTAGGAATGACAGTGGATAATACCAGAAACCATAACTACTACCTACGTAGATACTTAGGTAGGTAGGTATTCAGAAAGACGATGTAAGAATCAGAGATAAATGATCCCCATGACGTATTACTAGTCAATTTGTGTGTGAGTAGTACGAATGACGAAGAAAGTTAAGATCTTGCCAAACATTCGGATGCCTACCTATTTTGTGTTTACACGAATAACGAAATGTACCCCAGATTCTGTCTCAGCAATGCTAGTAGGATACTAATGTGCCGCGTTTTATTTTCACTACCTGCCTACTTGAGAATGATCCTCTGTATATGTACGACAACGACGGCATAGCCGCTATGCTTATGTAAACCAATATAACCTCAAGAGCAATATACTACCTAGTAGGTATATATTCATGCTACTGGCGGCTATGATTTAAAGAGCAGGTCAATGCCTGCTGATTTACTTGATTGTGTCCGTTCCTCTTTGTATATCAATGAATCGACATTCCCCTGGTGTATGGTTGGTTTTGGTGATTTAAGCAGATGCTTGAAGAATACTATAGATGCTTAATAAGTGGCAAGATACGAGAAGGGCGGTGGGGTGGTGTTGCAGTAAAGTTGAAAAAGCAAGCGACAAGCCAGCTAATCATACCTGGATTTAATCCCAGGCCATTGGTGGTGCGCGTCCACTGTGAGACTAAGACTGAGAGGACAAGAGCTTGGAATGTTTGACGGTCTAGAATTCCGCCATAACGGTGCAGTTTCGTGCATAGGGCGATATCTCCCTTCCGATAGTGCGTCTATTTAGTTGGCCATCTAGGTAATGCTAAAAATGAACACGAAAGATGCCCAATCATGGATACCAGCCATACGATAGAACGAGCTACAATACCTCTAGGTATATAAGAGGTAAGTACAGTATATTGACGTGCACTTCTGCCCCACCAATCCAACCGAGAGCGATGTACCTTTGCGGAAGACGCTAGGTACTGTAGATAGACTGTTACATCCACTGTAAGGAGAGCTTTTCAATCCTCACCGATCCAATTGGTCGTTCGCCAGTTCAATTGAAAGGAGAATTCTCGGAGACACGCCTCTTCTCCACCACGCTACAGTAAGACCGTTACTCAAACGTTTAATGTTACCTAGAAACCTATACGCCTAGCCGCATACCTCTTCTTACAGGAGAGATACCTTGTTGAAGCTGAACCATGAAATACATTATGTACGCTACCTTGACTTTCTATACCTTACCTAAGGTACTGTAGTTATTTAGGTGGTGGGTGCATGCTACCTGCAAAGGAACGGGGCACTGAATAACACTGAAGAGGCGACGTTATGAATTGATTAAGTAAGTACCTTGGCCAAGTGCTGTAGATACCTGCTGTACAATTTTATAGGTAGTAGACAAATTGGAGTAATGGCATTGATGACATGCCGCCCCTTGTCAATATCCCCCATGAACATAGCTTGAAGCATACCATACCTGGTCATACAAGGTAGATAGGCATCATAAGCGCTTATTATTACCTTGACATACACATACAGACCTACCTACCTACATGCAGTACTGTACAGATTGGCCCAATTGAGCACGCCAACCCGTGACTCTTCTCAAGTTAGCTGTTGCTCTCCTGTTCCCCGTTGGTGGGTGAGATGGATGGTCCCATCTTTTCTCCAACTTACTCAATCAGTCGCTCACTCACTCGCTCTCTCTCCCTCATACCTCATGTTATGTACCCCATCCGCCCATCCATCCACCCCATCAATCCTCCTAGGTACTGGGTGGTAGGATACTGTGCATAGGAAATCTGGAAGAGGACCGAGAAACACCTTTATTTTTTGTGCTTGTGTGCCGCCACGCAAAGAGCAACCAAAATAACAAGGAGGGAGAACAAGAGGCACTAGCAACGGATGAACGAGAGAAACAAATGTGTCAAATGTGTACAGGAACGCTACAATTCCTACGCCAGCTTCTTACTTACTTCGATCTACCTAGCCGGTATAAGGTAAATTTGCTATGCCTATACCTATCTAAGCCCGGCGTACCGAGGTTAGTATGGTAATAAGACGGGGGCTTCTAGGGTAAGTACAAAGCATTATACATACTGCCTATGCGTAGGTATGCGTACTTACATGCGTACTTACATCCGTGGACCTTAGGTAGACACACTACTGCACAACAGAGAGGTCATGTAGGTAGGTGCTAGGCAAGTTGCTTGTCTGATCTTTCCAATCATCCATCATTAGTAGTTTATTACTTAGTCGGGACTACACCTAACTGAGATAGTGCCCCCTACCTCTAGTCTTGTACCTTGCTGTCGTTGACTGCTCGCTCTCCACCTGCCATCGACTTATGTAGCCTAGTGTAAGCCTTCTTCTTTACCCCACAAGACACTACTCCCCCGACCACGCAACCCTCCGCAAGAGGCTGCATCCTGCATAAGTTTTTCTCTTAAAGAAACGCCTGCTTGCTGTCGCCCAGCCGCCGCCGCCGCTGCTGCACCTCTGGCTTTGGTCCGGCCGCGTTATTATACCTAAGTGATCTGCTGCTACTACTACTGCTGCTCCTGCTGCTCCTGCTGCTGTATGTAGCGCGCCACCACCTTCTTATCTTCCCCGAATCCGTGAAGAGCCCTGTTCAGTACCTACCTCCCTAATCCTCTTTGTTCGCCTCGTCCTCACCCACATCCCGGGGAGTGAGATGCTGCCACAACAGTAAAGGTCGTCGACTGTCATGAGACTCTCGCCCAGAAATCTACGGCCCCTGGTTTCTTACGCCTGGATGACCGAGAGCGTAACGGTTGAATACCTAGTCTCACTGGGCCCTTTCAATGGTCATCAACCCCTTCTCCGCAGGACCCGCGTTCAAAGAACGAACTAAGAGCAGTGGCCAAAGAGGCGCACAACAACACGCTGTAGTGTAGGAACACGCTCGCATTCTAAATATCAAACCCCTGTCCCGATGACTGTAGAGGGTGGAACTATCTATGTAGCGATGTCATCGGATCAATCATGCCGCACAAGCTCGTCATTCCCAGGGGGCGTCGGCCTAGACGGTGCGCAGACTGTCCCTAAACCTGAGCCTCAGCCAGACCAGATGAATGCCACCGATTTAAATGGCTTCTCCCTACATAGCGGGCACGATGATCTCAATGGCGATGTTTCTACCCGGGGGTTGCTTGAGGCTTCACAGTTCCCCGACTTCAGCTTTCCCTTTCACGACCTCGGCGAGGAGGGCCAGATGATCTCCCTTGATGACCATGCAACGGATCTGTTTGGTACTCCCGATCCTGGCTCAAACCCATCCGTCGGGGAAAAGAAGGATTCGACGGTAGCTGGTCGTCACGATACTCCAATCGCGAGAAACCAAGTCTCGCTTAAGCGGCCTCAGAGTATCGACGACTCAGAAAACAGTAACCAGGAAAGTCCTACCGATGGCCACAACTCACTTGAGGATAACATGTCTGATGACTTTGGTCTTTCTGCCGCCGCTCCTGGTGATGGCACCGAATTGGGGGGCAAGCTAAAGGAAAATAAGGCCGACCCTACACCAGCTTGGAGCGAATTGAAGACAAAGGCAGGCAAGGAAAGAAAGCGCCTACCCCTAGCATGTATAGCCTGTCGAAGGAAGAAGATTCGTTGTTCTGGAGAGAAACCAGCTTGCAAGCATTGCCTTCGCTCACGAATTCCCTGTGTCTACAAGGTCACGACTCGAAAGGCAGCCCCAAGGACTGACTATATGGCTATGCTAGACAAACGGCTGAAGAGAATGGAAGATCGAATCATCAAAATCGTGCCCAAGTGCGAACAGGATGCGTCGATCAGCAACGTTGTTCGGGGTGTGGTTAAGCCCGTGCTACCAGGAACGCTCTCCCAAGGCAAACAAACCGGCAAGAAACGCGTAGCGGATGAAGCCTTCGGAGCCGAGCTCGACCACTGGGCCCGGAGCTCAGCAAGGCCAAAGGTGGATAGTTCGGGCAAGCCAACATCATTGCAAGTACAGGAGGCAGAGGAAAACAAGCTACTCTTCGAAGGCGCCGAGTCATTACCCCCTAAGGATCTCCAAGAACACCTAGCTGAGGTCTTTTTTGACAATATCTATGGGCAAGCCTATCATTTACTACATAAACCGAGCTATATTAGGAAGCTGAAGTATGTGTAACCGCTTAGATTCTCTGTGGTCATTTCGCTAACGAATCCGGTAGGGCGGGAACCTTACCACCGGTCCTGGTACTTTCCGTGTGTGCCGTCTCCGCGAGGTTTTCTACTCACCCAAAATTTACCATGACGAACAACTTCCTTCGCGGAGAGGAATGGGCTGCGCCGGCCCGAGACATCGTTATCCGACGATACGAATGGCCAAACATAACGATCTTGACCTGCCTGCTACTCCTTGGCTTGCACGAATTTGGAACATGCCATGGTGGGAGAAGCTGGTCCCTCGGTGGACAGGCCACCCGAATGGCCTATGCACTACAGCTGCATAAAGACCTAGAGTATGACCCCATGCGGCCCAGCCCGTCTAGCCAACTCAGTTTTATAGATAGAGAAATAAGGAGGAGGACTATGTGGGCATGCTTCTTAATGGACCGTTTCAACTCTTCTGGCACGGATCGACCGATGTTTGTCAAAGAGGAGACTATTAGGATACAGCTGCCTATCAAAGAAAAGCTTTTTCAGCTCGATATGCCAGGGCCAACGGAAGACTTGCAAGGCCGAGTTCCCCATCCAGTGCCCGCCGATGAGGGCCAACTATCCGTCGCTAAGGACAACATGGGCGTCGCAGCGTACATGATCCGCGCCATTTCGCTGTGGGGGAGAATTATTAATTTCTTGAATCAAGGCGGGAAAGAGATTGACGACCATTCGATGTGGGATACTGACTCTGGGTATGCCGGCCTCCTCAAACAGGCCGAAGAGTTTCCAGACAACCTCCCAGAAGGGCTTAAGTACAATGCTGAAAATCTGCATTTGCATAAGACGGAAGGAATGGCGAATCAGTTCCTATTCTTACACATTTCAGTCCAGCAGAATATTTTGTTCATGAATCGCTTCGCTGTATCCTCCCCAAGCGGCAATTCACAGACCGACGTACCGCAAACATTCGTGACGCAGGCAGGTTCGAGAGCTTTCGCCGCGGCAAACAAGATATCTGAACTGCTTAAAGACGCTGAGCCATATATGATAGCAGCTCCCTTCGTAGGTTACTGTGCATTCCTGTCCAGTACCGTCCACATTTTTGGTATTTTTTCCGGGAACGCTGCCGTTGAAACGGCGGCTAAGAGGAATCTCGCAACAAATGTCAAGTTTCTCTCTAAAATGAAGCGTTATTGGGGCATGTTTCACTTCATGGCCGAGAACCTTCGCGAACAGTACAAAACTTGTGCGGATGCAGCGAGGCAAGGGACACCAGCAAATGACAACTCTTCGTCTTCGCCCATCTTCCAGTACGGTGACTGGTTCGATCGATACCCACATGGCGTATCACAGACTGAGTATGTTGAACCCGCCTTAGGCAAGAAAAAGGAAACAGGTGACGATGCGGTTCTAGAGCAAAAGCCTGAATTGCATACCGTTGAAGAGTTTTTTACACAGCTCTCACCACCACCCAGCACGAATGAGGGACGAGATACTGCTGGGCCCAGTCGGCCACCTCTTGCAAAGCGGAAGTCTCTGGCTAGAAAGGGAAGCAACGCGCGAAGCGATCAACAACAGCAACTCGAACCTCTACTCACCGACTTAAGTAATACCAGTCTTCCCGAACAAATCCAGCAGCGCATTCAGCAAGCGCAGCAGCAACAGGCCCACCGCAATTTCCGCTTAGGTGCACAGGCTAACAGTCCCGCCTCATTTCATCATCTATCCAACCCCCGGGCACGGTCACACTCTGCTTCCGCCAATTATCATGCCATGTCTCCCATCTCACCTGTTGTCGGCGGGTTTCCACATGGGCTCCATGGCCGTGGTCACCATTACCACCCGGCGCTCTACAACCAGGACCTCTTCTCTCTGTCGCTGGCAAACCAAGCTAGCTTATTACCACAGCTGGATCGGCAACTTGTATTTAATGCATATGGCGGCCTAGATCCCACCACGATCAGTGGCCCTGAGGCGCTGATGGATTGGGATGCGTTAGCGGGCCATGCTTCGAACGCAGGCGGGGGTGGTACCACGCACGGCACGAGCTCTTCTCGTGACGAGCCGGGCGCACACGACGGTCTACCTGCCGGCTTTGTTCCCGAGCCGAGTTCGGCATGGTTCATGCCGTTTAACATGGAACCCCCCGAGCTAGGCCAAGACCTAGGAAACGGGATTGACACATTTGCCATGTTTAGCCCAGGAGGCTCTCTAGGCTTGCGGCGTGGTGGCCGTTAGCAGTTCCGCTCTATATCGTAGATAACGATTCCGCCGTCTGGAATTTTTTGTTGATTATCATTCTTCCGCACTGTCTTGAGTAGCGCACATTATACCCTCTTTTGTTATATGTCAAACCTTTGTCTTTTCTGTACCATCAAGGGTGTCTGTCGCATTTAGACCGGTGCCAAGCATACGGGGTGCAGGCGGAAATCGCATCTGATCCAATATGATGAGCGTTCCATTACGTTGTTTTCTACTTACTTGTCTAATTAGACGAGGGAAGGGGCATATGAAGTTATGGAACGGAGAGAATGCGCGAATGGACTGAACCAGGATCATCTTTTGCGGCACCGGTAGTTGTTGTTGTTGAATTTGGGCGGAGATCTCGTAGGAAATAGATGTAAGAATGGGATGTACATATAAAGCTAAGCATGGAATGGGATAGGCCAGCAATCCATGGCCGGGAGGAAAGCTACTATTACGCTGTCCAAGTCCAGGGAGGAAAGAGGCAAATCGGTTTAAACTCCTGAAAGCCCTCTCCTTGTGATATTTGTATGGCAACTATATAAGGCAAAATTAAGTTAAGAAAAGGGAGAAAAATAAAAAAACGAAATACAAAGTAAAATTTTTGATATCAATGGACTGAGAGGCAAATATAAGAGTGTCGAAGGAGTATCGGTGCCGGCCGGTGTGTTGTCTTCACCTGTCAGGCTAATTATTCGTCCGCAAAGTCCCTTCTTTACAACCCGATGTTGATTTCTTTCACCTATATAGAGAGTTGCCGAGCTGAGAAAAGTCTTGAGAATTATGCGTAGATCTATCTACCTAGTTCGTCAGACGATATATGAGAATGATCAATTCGTGCTGGCATTTTTGTTTGCCGCTAACGGCAATACTAATTGCCTAGACGTAGCAACCAGGCTCGATAGAGACCGGGCGGATTCAACGAGGGTGGGCCTGTGCTGACAATGGTACGATGATGAGGCCATGGGGTTGCTCGTCCTTCGTCCTTCGTCCTCGGCAGGCTATGCAGCATCAATTCGTTCTACAAACATATGCGTAGTAACGCGAAAGTTTCGATCGCGATGTTCTGTTTCCCGCGACTTGCCGCCTTGCCGCCTTGCTTACGGTGGAATACGTATAATTTAGTCTAGGTAGTCGGCATAGTTCGTTCTTGCGATCGCTTTCGGCAGACGGCGAAGTTCTCTTGAGCGATTCGCGTTCGCGAACTCTAGGCATCTAGGAGGTACCTAATCTATGAAGTGATCGCTGATTTGAAGAGAGTTACAAGTAAACTCGATGCTTAATTTCTTGCCTTTTTTTTTGTCCTCTCGATGGGTATCTACATCTCATACCAATACATATTATGTACAGCTACCATGTCTAGAAAAGTTCCTGTGTAGATATTGTTATGAACCTATTAGGCAGCAATCTCCTTTCCCTTGCCCTCCTTCTTTGCCCGTGACCGCTTGCGCTTCTTCTTCGAGCCCTCGATAATATTACCATCCTCGTCATCGGCCGTAGGTTTTTCCTTCTCGAACCTGCCAAAGTTAAGCGCCGGTGGTTCCCGCTCGAATTCGGGACCGAACGTCTCTTTGCGCCACTGCCGTAGCCGGGCCTTCTTGCCGAGCCTCTTGCGATCTTTCGATTGCTTCTCCGGATCGCGCCAGTGCGCGAGCTTCTTGAGGCCGACAAAGTTATTCAGGTCTGCGTCTGATGCCATGAGGATGTCGCGCGTCGTGAGACCGAACGATTCGGGCTTCGTCTCAATATACCCGAAGCTAGCTTGGCCCTCGTTCTTGGAGGATGTAGCACCGCCTAGTATGTCTGGGTCTTCTATGTTCATGTGTGCATCGACGAGGGCTTCTAGCTTCGCGCGTTCTTTGCGCGCTTCTTTTTGGCTTGCAAGTCGCTCCTTCTTACGCTCCTTCGTAGTCTTTTGTCGCTTAGCGGCGGGAGCATCTTCGTCGTCTTCTTCTAGATCATCCTCCACTGCCTCGTCATCTGTAAGCGTAACGTTGGGGCGTTCTACTTCGTCAAAGTCGGGAACTAGATCCTTGATGTCGATGTCGTCGTCCCACTTTGGTTTCTTCACTTTCTTCTTTGATCCCTTAGGGGCGTCCTCATCATCAGATATTTCTTCGTCACCTTCGGCGTAATACTCGTCATTGAAGAGATTGTTCATTTCTGCCTCCCACTGGTCGTTTTCCCATGCGCCTTCGAGTATCTTTTGCCATTCTTCGTCCTTCAGCGCTTTGCCTTTCAGGCCCGCAACCTTTTTGATCTTTTCCAGTTTGTTCTCAGCCTCTTCTACCTTTAGTCGTCGCAAGCGAGCGCGTTCCTCTTTTCTTTGCTTCTTCTCAGCCTCTTTCTTTTCTTTCTCAAGCTCTCGTAGGCGCTTTCGTCCTGTCTTTTCCTCCCTTCTGACGGAAACAGAAGCAGTAACGTCACGAGCATATGACCTTAAGACCTCGTTACTCTTGCTAGGGTCCTCAAACCGCATATTGTAAGCTGCCTCCCATTCATCGGCCTTCTCATCTTCCTCTTCGTCCGATTCAAAGGGTTGCCACCCATTGCCCTCTCCCTGAGCCCAAGCGCGGGATGCTAAGAAGTTGGAGAGAAAGAGCTCGGGATCCTTATCAGCCTCCTTGACGTCGGGTACGGGAACCCTAACTCTTGCGGCCCGTGACGGGTGGATAGTGTTGGCGTTGGCGTTGGCGTTGGCGGTGGCGGTTATACTTCCCTCTTTGGCCTTCATAAAGCCTTCGTCTTCATCACTTTCTTCCTCGTCACCAGCGGCCTTAAGCTGTGCTTGGATCTCATTCTGAAGTGACTTTTTTAGGTCCTCTTGTTCCTCCGCGTACGTTTGTATCGGAGCTTCCTCGGTTTGGTCTTCTGCTCCGGTATCGCCACGCATAAGTCTTTCTCGATGGTAGTCTTGGAGGAACATGGGTTTTTCTTTCTTTTGTTTCGAAGCGGATGATTGGGCAGAAGGGTCTTCATCTATGGGTGTGTAGAATGTCGACTTCCCGTCGTATACCCGGGGATCCTTGTTTTTGATGGCTTGGAGGGTGGCGGAGATTTGGGCGTCGAGCTCTTCAGTAGCCAAGAAGCCGTCGTCATCCTCTGTCTCGTCTGAAGAGGACTCATCATCCGACTCATCTTCTCTGCTCTTCGAGTTGCCGCCATTGGTTTGTTTTGACCCGTACTTCTCCTCCACTAGTATAAATTAGCTTTAGAGACTAGGGAGACAAGGGAGAGTAGGTTAGATAGATTAGAAACGATTGTACTGACGTCTTTGACGCTCCTCGCGCTTCTTATTGTGTTCAAAGCGTTTTGCGTATTCATCATTAATCTTGAGGTCCACGCCACCATCAGACTCGTCGTCGCTATCATCGAACATCACCTTCTTCTTCTTCAGCGCGCTAGCAGACGCCATAGCGAACGGAGAGCGTTCGGTGTAAATGATATGTCTTGTTGTATGCGCGCGTAATAGTTTCGATTGACTTTAAGGAAGCGACATGCGAGTATTGGCAATAGAGTAAGAGATCCAGAAGAAAAGGGAAAAAAGTATATGAACATAAGCATATGCACTCCGACTAGTGACGCTGCGCAGTAGGTAGAATTGGGGGTTCTATTTGGGGCTCGAAGCTCTCTAAACTTTTTTTTTTCTGCCGTCTCGTTGGCGGGGACCTTTTCGACTTTCGCACCTGTCAAACAACGCTTTTCTTGGGCGGTGTCGGTCCGCTGATGTTCCGACGGCTGCCCGCACTAGCCTGTTCATGCGCTAGCGTCGCGGTTGGTACCTAGGCCCCTAGATAGCTCAATAGCGTGCACTGCACCCGGTCCACTGCCTGTCCAAATCAAGCCTAAGCGTCGTCATTCGACATCCGACCTTCGATCGGCTTGCATTTGCTTTTCTTAGCTGCCTATCTAATCCCAACACAACACATACAACACATACACTCCCGTGGAGACCTACTTCAGCTAGGTATCTATCTACATCAAAGTTTCACACTACCTAGTCTATTCAATCGAGAAAGGGCCATTTCCATTGTTATTCGATCTTCTCGTTGGCGACCGTCTTACGATTGTACTGACGCCATGGCTGATTCGAATGCTCCTAAACCAAGCAGCAGCGTAAAGCTGGTGCTGCTTGGTGAGGCAGCTGTCGGAAAGGTATGGACACTCTCACCACGCCTCAGTCGATACTTAGATGCTGATATAGCACGGTTTATGTAGTCCTCGTTGGTGCTGCGATTCGTCAATAATGATTTCCAGGAGAACAAGGAACCGACAATCGGTGGTACGTCTCCAATCTTGCGATCCTTCGACCCCTTGCATCAACCCAACCGGTTGCGCTGACATGATAATCTTCCCCAGCCGCCTTTCTAACCCAGAAGTGCAACCTGCCGTCACGGACAATCAAGTTTGAGATCTGGGATACCGCCGGACAGGAACGATTTGCCTCGCTTGCCCCTATGTACTACAGAAATGCCCAAGCCGCCCTCGTCGTCTACGATCTCACCAAGCCTACATCCCTTGTCAAGGCTAAGCATTGGGTAGCTGAGCTCCAGAGACAAGCATCGCCTGGCATCGTCATTGCCCTCGTTGGAAACAAGCTCGATCTCACAAACGACAGCGAATCAGGGCAGGTTGATGCTGATGGCGAGGGTGCTGAGGGTCAAGACTCTGGCGATGCCCGGAAGGTATCAACTGAGGAGGCCAAGTCATACGCCGAGGAAGAAAGTCTTCTATTCTTCGAGACTAGCGCCAAGACCGGCTACAACGTTACCGATGTATTCACAGCTATTGCGAACGCGATCCCTGAAACATCATTAAAGAGCACGAGGGGCCCTGGGGTGTCGAATGTTGTCAGTCGAGGTGGAGATGAACAGAGAGTAAATCTCAACGGCCCCAGAGAGGCCGCCAAGGAAGGATGTGCCTGTTAGAGAGAGCAGTGGAGGTGAGCCGCTCAGCCATAGAGGAGCATATTATCACTTGTTCAGGGACCCTTTTTTTTAATCATTTTCAACATGTAATATCGGAGCGAAGGTTGCTTTTGGGGGGACTGGTATCTGGGGTGCCTATCAGACATGGATGCCCTCTTGATGTATTAACAGCACGTAAGGGGAGAGTGAACTTACATGAAGACCGCACGTACTTACATCTCTGTCTTCTACATGCTCTGCTCAGCAAAGCGTACAATGTCTCCCTCCCAGGAGTTTGTAAACAACAATCCTTACACGAAGTAACGCAACTTATCATACACGATTCGAGATGTCACACGGAGGCATTGATTATACTTCATAGGCCAAGGGACTTGATTGATTTTTACCTAAAATGTGTTAGGGATTAGGTAGAGTTTCTATCTACCTGTTCTCTTACTCTATCTATCCATATGTCTCACATTTTACTACATGTCAAACCTACATGTAGATAACATGTGCTAGACCTGAGTATAAAGAAACAACACGACTAGGTACCCAGGTAGCTTTGAGTTTTAAACCTAAACCTTGCGCTATATTGTTACATACAACGCTATTTTTTCAGAACAGAGTGTTGTATATTCTACTATGGTTTTAATAATGTTTTCATCCTAACATCAAATACTTACAATAGGTAGGTACCTAGTTTAAATGAGCCTTGGGGTGAACATTAAACATTGAACATTGTTGAATGATTCATCCAATATCGGATATATGCAAATACCGGTTAAATACTTCGTCACTCGGCGCTACCTAGGTAGGTACCTGGGCAAGTAGAGTTTGACTGGTGGCGGCGCCGTTCCTTAGGTAGGTACCTAGGTTAGGTTCGGCTGGCTCCACCTGCTCTCAAAACTTCTTCAGTGTCGAGGGCGCATCACGCATCATCACGCATCACGCAGCAAGCAAGCACCAACAACATCCAATATCAGGTCGCTTGCCTGCCTACCTACTTGCCTGCGCCTGGGAAAACAATGGTACATTTCGTTCACCGATAAACCCGCCTCGGAATTATTGTGCCCTTGGTTGAAGTGCCTCGACTTGTCGTCGCCCGTGACTGTGACACGGGCGTCAACACGACACGTTTATTTCAGCCGCCTACCCACC
Source organism: Nemania sp. FL0031 (assembly GCA_022432375.1). NCBI lineage: Eukaryota > Fungi > Ascomycota > Sordariomycetes > Xylariales > Xylariaceae > Nemania > Nemania sp. FL0031. The sequence goes on from JAJKKK010000015.1 coordinate 767,931, forward strand.
CACGAATGGAAACAATACTTGTCGCATCGACGAACCCATCCATTCACTGATCCCAGCTCGCACTATAAAAAAATCTTCTCCCCTCCTACATCTCCCAAGCCCTTCCCACATGTTTTAGAGGGAACACCCAGCGCCATCCACTTTCAGTATGGCAACTCTTACTCCCGCCCAGCTCGAGCTGGCAAGGTACGCGTTCTCTCCCCTCAATCCGCCAGGATATTCGGTGATACAGAATCCCATACTCAATCATCTATCTCTAGTTCTCTTACGCAAGACGAATTACCGACAAAGCTGCGATGCGCTATCTGTAGCAAGCTAGCCGTCAATGCCTTTCGGTTGCCGTGTTGCGAAACCGCCATCTGCGAAAACTGTAAGCGCTTTCCATTTGCATGGGCGTCCGAACATGAGCGGTGCGATGCTAATGTATAATCTAGGCCAAGCTTCTCTGCCCTCTTCTTGTCCGGTTTGCGAGCATACTCCAGTCTCGGGCGCCGACTGCACAGTCTATAAATCGCTCCGAACTACCATCAGGGTCTTCTTAAAGACCGAAGAGAAGAAGCGCGAGGCTACACGATCGAAAACGAACGGCTCCGCGCCTGCGACTCCTGCTCAAGTGACCCCTACACCGACACCAACACAAACACAAGGGCCGGCAGATCCTCCCACTGTGGAGCCCTCCGCGCCCGAGCCCACCAACCCAGAACATGTTTCGGACAACACGACGGTGCCAGTCACCGACTCTTCTGCCGGGGCTGAGAACAAGACGGTTACTGACATTGTTGTCAATGAGCAGCTAGACGTAGTAAGTAATCGCCTCTCATATCCAACCAAAAAGTTGCCGATTATACTAACAATATTTTAGGCGGACACAAACGGTCATCCACCTGAGGAGAAAAGTGCTGAAATTGAGGAAACAGAGGAATCCGGTCTGCAAGGCCAAATGACCGAGGGAAGCACGGGCGAAAATGGAGAAAAGGGTGACGCTGTGGCTGAAGTTGGCGCAGATCAATCAGAGCAGTCTGGCATGAATTTTGGTTTCGACCCCATGAATAATAATTTCAATATGAATTTCGGCAATGGAGACATGACCCAAATGCAGATGATGATGGCAATGCAAAATGGCATGAATCCTGCCGCGTTTGGTTCATTCCCTATGATGGGTTCGTCTTTCTCGCTATGCGAGCAACGAGTAACTGCTAACTCACCGCGTACAGGCATGATGGATCCCATGATGATGCAGAATATGTTGATGAATGGTGGCTTTGGAGCGCAAGGTATGGGCATGAACGGCATGAACATGAATATGGGCATGAATGGGTTCAATGGTGGCGGCGATGACTGGAACGGACAGCAATCATGGAACGTCGGCCAAGATAATTTCAATCCAAATGCTCCTGGTATGGGTAATGGTGACTTTGGCAACTTTAACGCGAATTTCCGTACAGGTCATTACGGCCACAACAACCAGTTCAATGACTATCGTCGAGGCAATTATGGTTTTCGGGGAAGAGGCCGTGGTCGCGGATATTACGGAGGGTATGGCCGTGGTGGCTATCACAGTTACAACAACCAAGCCAACGCTTGGGCTGGTGGCCAGTCTATGAGTGCATCGCAGGCCATCGACACCACATCAGGCAATGTTGATGAATTTGGAAGGACGATACGGGCAGACCAATCCCAGGACGGACAGCCAGTGGGTCAAGATGAGCAGGATGCCGTTGTCACACAGGAAGGCAATAACGGAGCATCAGAGACCCAAAATCAGGTAGTCAAGGAGTGTGTACCTGGATCTGAAGAGGCTCAAGGTGACAGCACGAGCCCCGATGGTGATGTCTCTGCTATGCATCAACAAGCAAATGGTACTAGACACTTGGATTCAATGCCGCCGCCGCAGCGGGTTGCTCCTGATGTACCCCTAAATGCACCTACCGGCCCCAAGGCTATGCGCCAAGGGCTCCCTAACACTAGCCTTTATCATTTAAGAGCACGTGGTTATACTATTATGGATGAGAAAGCCCCCAATATAGGTACTAATGGTTCCATCGTGGCCAGTCCCGTTGAGGAGCAGCCACAGTCTCGGAGTAGTTCTCCGCAGTCCCACAAGGACAAGGATCGCCGTCAACATGACCGCCACCAAGACCACGGCGTAGATGAGAAGGACAGAGCAAAGGATGAGGTTAGAGGTCGTGGACGTTCCCGGTCCCATAGCGTATCCAAAAGTCGAAGTCCCACTCGCAGTCGCAGTCGCAGCCGCGATCGTAAGGAGTCCCGCAGGCACAGGCGACATCGCTCTCCATCTGTGTCGGAGGCTAGTCGCGATGGTGATCACCGCCGTAGAAAGCATAGGAGCAAGCGGCATTCAACCAGAGACGATGATGACCACAAAAGTCGCCCGAGGGGGGACAAGTTGGAAGAACGCTCCAGATCAGGATCGCCTACAGAACGCGAGCATAAGCGTCCGTCGCACCGCAGCTATCGAGAACGCGACCGTGACCGTGACCGTGATCGTGATCGAGAACGCGACCGTGACCGTGAACGTGAACGTGACCGAGATCGTGATCGTGACCGTGATCGCGACCGCGACCGCGATGAGAAACGGCGGGAACGCGACAAGGATCGAGGTAGGGACAGCGACCATGATCGCCACCGGAAGCTTAGTCACCGCACCTCTCATCGAGATCGCGATGATGATCGGGAACGAGATAGAGAACGTGAAAAAGACCGCGACCGAGCACGAGACAAGGAGCGGTCTAGGGAATTTGACAAAGAACATCGAACCCACGACAGCAAAGTATCTACAACAGAGCCTCCAACTCCAGTAGAGTCGGAGAAGAGTTTCAACCCCCCAACCGGCCCACGAGGTAGCTTTTCCATCAGAGGCGCCGGCAGTAAACCTAATCTTGAGATCAGGGGTGCCAGTGGCCGCTCATCTGATCTGCCAAGACGCGAGAGCGAGGCGCCCCGCCGCACCTCCCAGTCGTCGGTCACAGGTGGCCAGAAATCAGCGCCCAGCGCGCCAGCGAAAGATCCGCATACACTCGAGCGAGAAGCCCGCGATAGAGAGCGCCTTCTAAAAGAGGCGCAGCGGATCGCCGGCATGGCCGGCCTTGCGGGCCGAAGCAGTAGCAAGCGCAGCCGCGAGGTGGGCGACGACCGGAGCGGTCGCAGGAAGAGCCGCCGCAGCGAGGCCGTCAGCATCGACGACGAAGAGCGCATGAGGCGCATAGAAGCAGAGCGAGAGGGCGGCCGCTGGGATTAGGATCCGGCGGCTATAGGAGCTTTGTATTAGGAGTCGACGCGCAGAGGCGCTTTATCAAAAGCCGAAAAGGAGGAGATGGAGTAATTGAGCTGGACGGTCTCAACACGTGACAGTATCTTCATCCACAGGGGTCGACATCGAAGGGGGGGGTATGAGGGATGCTAATACACGTTGGAGCCCACTCTATCAGATTTTGCTCGGCATTTCTTGATAGTGCTTCTAATTGCCGTCTTCGCTGGGCCGACAGCTAGACTATGTGTCTGTATCGTGTGTAGTATACCGCGGTTGGCATTGTCACGCCTTGGAGGTAGGCAGGTGGTTAACTACAGGCCAGGTGGTGTCTGGCCATGGGCGAGCCCGGTATATGCCTCAGGGTCAACAGATCCATGATAAACATAGAGTAGAACAGACCAAATATGCCTGTTAGGAAAAATATAATACAGTACATTGCATGGCTACAGTGTACCACTCACTAATTCCGTGTTCGAAAGATCTAGATTGCCTCTAGGCCTCACTCACTGCAGCGTAGGTATAAGTCCCTTGTATGCTACATTGAGGTCTTAGTGGTGATCTACATTCGGCACCACACATGTACGTATTGTCCCTAGTGCAGTTGGTTGTGAGCACACGGGTGAAACAGCAGCAAGGCTGCAGCTGTTTACGTTGAAATTAGATCTAACAAAGGTGGAGGCAGCAGGCGTATTGCGTAAGGGGGTAGCGCCCGCATATATACGGCCTACCTACAACTCTAAAGATTATCTCTGTATAGACTACCTAATAGCCTAACTAAACACTACAATTACTTTGGTTGTCTCAGTTCCATTTTAATAATTATACGGTGAAAACTCCCGCCAGAGAATGCCGGTTACAGAGCTCGCGTGGATCCCCTCCGCAACGCCGGGATCCATCCCGCCAGCTTTCGTCGAAGCCGGCCGGAAAGGCATGGAGGCGCAAAGCGAGGTGCGTTACCTACCTATTACCTGCGATTTCATCACATAGCCTACCTACCTACCTACCTACCTAGCTAGTGTATACATTCTCATTGTTACTATTTGCCCCGCTACGAGCTTTGGGCTCTCGGGAATCAGCTTTGTCTGTCTGTAGGTACTAATCCCGGCACTATCTATCTAGTGGGCCGCACACCACGCCTCCGCAACCCTGCCCACCGGCGGCCCCCCGTCCGCCCGTGGCGCGGCGCTCTACCAGCAGCGCGAGGACCGGGGGCTAGCGCTCGTCACGGCGCACTGGGAGTCGGCGGCGCAGCACGCCGCGTGCATAGGGAGCGAGGAGAATAGGCGGGCGATGGAGGCGATTGTGCCGCTCGCCGTGCCCGGGGAGATCAGGTTCTTCCATGTTGAGGGGGTGAGGATGTTTAGTGGGGAGACGTTGGAGGCTGGGTTGTTGAGTGTTGTGAGGATTGGTGTTGAGGGGGAGGGGGAAGGGAAGAGGGAGGGCGTTGAGAAGGTCTGGGATCACGCCAGGAGGGAGTTGGCTGCTCTTGCGGGTTTTGAGCACATGGCGGGTTGGAGAATTGAGAAGGAGCTGGGGAGAGAGGATAGTAGGGAGGAGTTTGTGGTTGTTGGGGCGTGGCGGGATGAGGATGCTCTGAGTCGCTTTGCGGAGGGCGGTGGTGAGGGTTGGAAAGACGTGTGGAAGGGTGTCATGTTGGATATGGATGTCAAGTCGTATATTCGTATGGCGTAGTTTATCTATTTTCTATTTTCTACGGGAATCATTTAAGGATAGATACCTATCTGTCAAAGATAATAAATAAGAAGCAGGTTAAGTGTAAGTTCAAGTGTATCTAATGACTTCAAATTGTGTTGCATGCCGTGGCTTACCCTGGAATGACCCCTGTAAAACCCCCCGTATGACCCGAGCTGATGGTGGGGCTGGTGACCAGAGCTGCGGGAGCTCTATCCACACTAAGACAATAGCTACCGTCTACATCACATCACATAACTACCAGTCGTTCATCTCTAGGTAGGCACTTACAACATAGAAACCAGATAGACATTTCACAATACTTAGTCCAAAATGCGGCATCGGATTACCTTTTTCCACAGGAACGAACATGGCATCGAACCGTCCTCGCTCAAAATCCACGATCGCTCTCTAACCGGACCAGACTTGATAGCTGTTCGCGAGCATCGCATCACGCTGGCTCTCGAAGAGCTACCCGCCGAGCTTCGAGAACTACTCCACGATATCCATGAGCTACACATCCGCTGGAGCGCACCACAAGCCCACGATACCCTCGGGCCTTGGAATTCGAGGCTACCGCCTGGGCTGCATACATTCTACACGCCTCAGGCGGCCAGCGCCTCAGATTCGTAGGCACCAGTACAGATCGTCTCTACATACGCACTCACTAACTCGTTGAAGTTCTCGACTGTGTACACAGCTTCGCGCCGTATTTGGAGATTTGGACTGTTCATCACCAGTTGTAGGTGACCTTACATAACCTAAGGGAGGATATTTCTCGAGTGCGCCAACTAACACATTGAAGGAGTCGTTTACCAGACTCCCGACGGATCGATTCTCCCACTCGACCGCTTTCCAATACTTCCAACCGTTAGATGCCCTAGACGATCTGTCGACGTATGCGGGGCTATATGCGTGTATCCCCGGGGATCGAGATTGCAGAAGATGGGCTCATGAATTAGGCAACGCTGTGTCCCTCGACTTGTCCTACGATGCCATTTCACATGTTGTTAAGATCGCAGCCGTATGGCCAGAGGGCCATCAAAAGCTGTCGGTTGATTCACACCCAGACCACAGGACGGAGGTCGGCATTTTGACGCCCGACTCACCTGGGCACCTGGAGGATCATGAATTGGGTGTGACCGGTCTACTGACGGTCCTGGGCGAGGACACGAAGCCTGCCCCCGTCTTGTTTGCGTTCCCTTCGCGGCACAAGGACGCCGACTCGACATTCTCTTCCATCTTTCTTCAGCCGTTGGGTCTACATCCAACTTTGCAGCTAAAAATCGAGTCTAGCAAGCCACCATTGCCAGATTCGTCGTGCTCTCTACATGCATATATGACGCTACCGCGGACTATATTCGCCGATAAGTATCAACTTGGAGACGAACTATTCTTGTCCTCCAAGAACTTGACAGCGCTACGTTACATCAGCCAGCCAGTTGATCTAGAGGCGCCTGACTATGCGATGAAATTATGGGGGTCCAGTGTGCTCTTGGAGCTACAACCCCCTAGCACAGAGGAGAATTCACCGTGGACCGTAGAGATACCGCTTCATCTACGGTATCTATCCCCCGCAGAGGGCGGATATAGCTCTATTAATGTTCCGTGGCCGGCTGTATTCTGGGCTTGTAACACTGAGGAGGGGACCAAGTTCCCGAACAGCCCGTTTGACAGGGTCAATCTAGGCTTTGACGGCTTATTTGGACCACGAACACTATTCTGGCACGTAAACCCAAAACCAGAGGGAAGCGGTGTTCTTAAGCACCAGATCAAGGTCCCAGTCCTTGATACGAATAAGACAAAGTGGATTGGTACCGGAACGACCGCCGTGGTGCTTGTTGGGTTCGCATACATCGTATTTAAGCTAGCATCTGTCTTTTTAAAGACAGGATACGGCAGTCGGAAGCCGGCGACGGAGAGTCAGAAGAAGAAACAGTAGAAGAGCTACTAAGTAGAACAAGGAGGATATCTCCAACCTAGCAATACAGCAGTATGTACAGTACTTTCATGAAATTGCCTATGATTGGCTGTAGTCCCCACTGGCCCCCATAATCGTACCAATCGTAATCGTGCCATGGCCGGAGCTTCACTCTCACTGAATTTCCCGACCCTTCCGTCGCCATGCCACGGTACCTGAGTGACCGGCACCATGTTCTCCTACATCATAGCCGGTCTGGCGATCCTCCTCCTTTACAATCCAGTTACACAGTATTTAGCAGCCGGCCGGGAGCCAAGCCGGCTTCCCCGTACTCCGAGACCACGGATTAATGAGTCCCTCTTGGCCATCGAAACAGACAGTGAGAGTGCGCATTTGAACTGCGCGCCCGACGCCTATTCGGTGCATATCCTCTCCAAAGCGCCGCTTGTGGTTTATATCGAGAACTTCCTCTCGCTGGACGAGCGGGAGCATCTCCTTGAGATTAGGTTATATTTTACTACAATTACCTCCCTTTCGTTTCTCCTTACTTATTTACACTATTCATTTCGACTTATACCATATGATACCATGATTTACATGCTTGTCTAGAGCGAGGTGAAAGAAAGGTGGACTGACTTAGCTAGCTGGATATAGCGAGCCCCTCTTCGAACCCTCGACCATCACGAATGACGGCGACAAGACACAGCGCGATGTCCTCGTCCGTGACTCGTCGGTGGCCTTGATCCCGCGCACCGAGACGGTGCGGTGTGTTGAGGCGCGCGCCCGGTCTTTTCAGGGCTGGCGGGACGATCTCTGGATCGAGCGCCTGAGGACGCAACGGTACGGGCCGAGTCAGCATGTAAGCAAAGCAAGCCCTAACTAAGATCTCTACGAAGCGCTCGCTGTTCCTCAACCCGTTTCTCGCTGACTGGTTTTACAGTACGCTCATCACTTTGACTGGGGCTCCGGCGCCCGCGGCTGGGGGCGCGCCAGTAGCTTCAGTGAGTATTTCTCAGAGTTATTTTCTTCTTCATTCAGCAACTTTCAAGATAAAGTTTTCCTTTCTACGCCAATATAGTGTCTAGAGGCTTCTGAGATGCTCAGAAATCCGCTTAAAATAGCGACAACTGACCCCGAGTGTCTTACCTAGTGGTCTGGGTCAACACTGAAGATATCGAGGGCGGTGGCACAGAGTTTTCTCGCCTGCAGCTGAATGTGCCCGACCAGCGATGGTGTCGTTGGATTGAATGTCCCGATCGGGAACCGGCTGGCGCCGCTGAAGAAGGTCTGAAAAAGGCTCAGGGTGAGCGTGGGCCCATCACAGGTGTCACCTTCATAGCTGTACCGGGCAACGCCGTCTTCTGGGAGAATTTCCGCCCTGATGGCACTGGTAGAGGGTGGCAGGAGACTTGGCATGCTGGGTTACCTGTCACTAGAGGCACGAAGGTAGGCTTGAATATCTGGAGTTGGGGCCGGCTGAATTGATTGATGCCTATATGGCATGGTATAAAAAGGCCAACAGGGATGGGTCTTACACACCATTTGATTCGATCCTAGATACAAATTCCCGCGGGGAAGCACCGAAATCGCGACCTTCGAGCTGTCTAACTTCACCTCTCAACACCCACCCACCAACACCAAGCCAGGACATCGTCCACACTATTTGCTTCAACCCTAGATCAGACCTAGATCCAAGCATCGTGTGACAGCTAAACTAATCCAGACCTATCCGCATCCCAGTTACTATGCGTGTCAGCGACGCTTGGTACAGCGCTATATTATTCATAGTATTCATAGGTTCGCTTATGGGCGGCACTCGGTGGTTCTCGGCGGTTCTCGGCGGTCCTCGGGAACGCTCTAATGCAAGAGAACTCCACCTCTTCTCCACCTCCCCTCCACCCACAATGCAGCCTCAAACTCAGACCTTCTTGCCGTTTCTTGATTCCCGTTGGAGATTGGAGACGCCGTTTGCCCGTTTTGATGATGCCTACATGGCGAGATCCACCAAACCGTGGGGGCTTTCTGCATGCCTGTGCCACCGTTGATGTCACCATTGTATCCACTGCTGGCTACATCGAAAACTCGAAGTTCATGCTGTATCTCGACAATCTCCAATGAGTTTCTAAATAAAGCATAAAGTGTTGCGAGATATGGGCTAATGAGTGGGCTAACGTGAGAGTAACACGAAGACGGATGATTTGACTATATCTTGTTTTACGTCTTTCTGACATCGTATCACTTATTACGGGATTATACTGTACTTGGATTGTATCTCGCCCGTAACTTTCCATATGCTCTAAAGTACCGAGGTATGGCGTACCCAGGGATATACATAAGTGGGCAACCCGAGAAAAACTCTGCAAGCACCGAGTCAAATGGGTTGAAGAGCTTCTGGGAAGTCTCGGTAGTTGCGCTTTAACTAGTTGATGCCTAGGTAGGTAATATCCTCTTAGCTGAGCACCAATAGAAGCTCAACACACCCCCACATGCATCGCAAGATCGCCATTTGCCAACTTTTGCGTTTCTAAGTAACGGTATGACAACTTATTGACTAACAGACACCGGAGCTTTCCAAGTAAGCTGAATAAATCGAGGCAAAAAAACTCGTATATCTAACGGACCGGTGAACTTAGTTCGACCACATCCCTAGCATGCCCAGACCGAAGACCCAGACCGGATTACCTAGACCATTCCGGGATGCCTGACCATTCTGTATGTCTTTGACGATGCTGCAGCGGATGTCTCTTCGATGGAGCTAACGAAACGGTAAATTGATAGTGTATTCATTCCCAGTTCCTTCTCGCACTGTTAGGAGTAAATCTGCCTATGGGAGTGATTGAATTATCTTCTACCTTCTCCTCTCTTTGTCTTGCACCTATCTTGTATACCTATTTCTGTACCTACCTGACTAACTAGGTAACCCTACAAGGGAGAGTGAGAGGGATTGAAGCATTTGTAACGCCGGATATGGGGCGACCCCAGTTATTACAGGTCACTACTTGCACGCCACTTGCATGTCGGTAGGCAATATCGATGTACGATGTACATACTAACGTCGTAGGGTAGATGACGTATACTGTTAAAATTTCAGCTGTATGTACTGTCCTCTTGTACGTATTAGTCGTTACATCTTGCTGTAAGATGGAAGGTGGTGAACATACATGATATAAGCAGGACCTTCCGTTTCCCATATGACTGACAACTGTACTCCCCTTCTCAATCGAATACCAGCGTAGCTCCAGAGTCCTTACTCACCCCTTTACCTTCTCATCTACCTATCTTACGTTTCTGTTAGAATCGTTGGTATTAAATGAGACGAGTATCTTGCTCAATGCGTTCGCGTATCAACTACTTCCTTCGTGGTGCGCTATAATCATATCCAACGGATAAACTTCCTAAGAGGATATATTCGAGTATCAGACTATTTCGTGGAACAATTGCAACATCTGGGAACCGCCTGAGAACATCACATAATCATGTCTTACAAGCCTGTTTTTGTGGCTACTCATCCTCGAGCCTGCTCCACGGCTTTTGAGAGGGTCAGTATTTCCAGCCACAATCACGCAATATGCAACCCAACTGAGGACATGCTGATCCTGACTTGATAAAAATAGGTATTCATGACCCGTCAGGATACTCTCCAATGCGCCCATGAGCCATTTGGAGATGCCTTCTACTACGGCCCCGAAAGGCTGGGTGAGCGGTATGCCGACGATGAGGCCGGAAGAATCAGCAGTGGCTTTTCCAAGACTACATATCAGGATGTCCTCGATAGACTAGATCGGGATGGCAGTGAAGTTAGACATTTCTATCTCGTTCACTGCTTTCTCTGCGGTCGCACCCAAATGCAGCCTTCAAGCTTCTCATTGCAAAACAACAATGCATCTTCCCTCTATTCTCTCTCCTAGGGCCGAAGAAACATGAGATTTTCTCACACCACGCGATGTTCAGGCTAATAATGAAAGTAGGGTAAGCGTGTCTTCATTAAAGACATGGCATATTACTTAATGCCTCCGAACAGCGAGGTCCCGTCAATTGCGCCGTCTCTGCGTGAACACGCAAATGGCCATCAAATTAATGGTGTTAATGGTCACTCTCATGGCAATGGGGTTAACGGCCACCATCAGACTAACGGCACTCATGGTGTTAATGGCGTCGACCAACCTACAAGGCAAGGGTCCGACCCCACTAGCAACCCAACGGTTATCCCTCTTGAAATCCTGAAGAAATTCCACTGGACATTTCTCATTCGTCACCCCCGGCGAGGCATCCCTTCGTACGTCCGCTGCTGTTCTCCTCCCTTGTCCGAAACGACGGGGTGGGACCACTTTAAGCCGAGTGAGTCGGGATACGTTGAGCTCCGCCGCCTGTTTGATTACCTGCGGGAGCAGGGGCTAGTCGGCCCGTCCGTGGCTGGCCGGGCCAACAATGCCAAGAGAGGAAACGACGAGGTCTCTATCACCGTCCTGGACGCCGACGACCTGCTTAACAAGCCCGAGGAAGCCATCCGGGCTTTTTGTGATCAGACAGGCATCCCATTCTCCCCCGACATGTTGCAGTGGGATGATGAGGAGAACCAGAAACGTGTTGCTGATGCCTTCGCCAAATGGAATGGATGGCATAACGACGCCATTAACAGCAAAGGACTCACTGCTAGAACTTGTCCAAAGGTATATATCGCACTCCCCGCTCCGTTGCCTGTAACTGCTTCTAACTTGTTACAAACATAGAAACCTGTCACCGAAGAATCTGAAAACGAGGAATGGCGGCAGAAATATGGTGACGAGGGGCAGAAGATCATCAGAGCTTGTGTGAAAGAGAATACTCCACACTACGAGTATCTGAAGTCATTCGCTCTGGAATTCTAGTTAGTGTCATACTAGCTTAAAAAGGACGTTTCGTTCGTTATTCTGTTTTGATGGGCTATGGTACATATGTATATGACTTAGTACACACTACACTACAAGTAGTAGTAGTAGCCCTCAGTCCCCAACCTCTCTTAAATACACATGGTGAGAGGGATATGGTGGATGCACTTAGCTGGGAGAGCTGTGATGAGTGGCTGAGGCTGCTCGCCTGCTAGCAATGAATATTTTATAATTTTTGGCTCTGTTCGGCACCGTTTGTAAGCTCTTGCTCCGCGACCAGTTCGGCCGGGACACTCTGCGCCTCGCCTGCCTCGCCTCCCACGCTCCGTCCAGTCACGCGTGCCGTAATCGGTTCTAGCACGGCCTCTTCAAAGAGCTCGTGCTGAACATTCTTTGTCCACTTTTTGGCGTAGTTCCTATCGAGGGCATCCGCCCACCACACCGTAGCCCGCACCAGCGCCTTGCCCTCATCCATTGCCGTCAGCTCCGACTCCTCTCCCGTGAGGGCGGCGGCCACGGGGGGCGCGACGTCCCCGAGCAGGATCCTGTTGCCCTTGCCCAGCCCGCCGAGCACGGCGGCCATGTCGGCGATGGTGTTGGCGCGCTGGTCGTTGAGGGCGTGGCCGCGCTCGCGCCGCGTCAGCGTGCGCTTGGTCTCGCCGAAGAGCAGGCTGTCGTCCCAGGAATACTCGTGCAGCTTCTTGCACTCGCGCAGCCGCTGGAACACGCTGCGGCCGACCTCGCCCTGGCCCTCGGGGAACTGGATCAGGGCCAGCGGCCGCCAGTAGTCCTTGCGCAGCTTCGAGGGGCGGCGCTTCTTGCCGTTGAAGGGGAGTTGTCTGAAGGCGTGGTTTGCCTGTTTTTTTTTGTGTGTACCACCCCAAGTCAGTGATCCGATCCATGGCCTGTGCTATTTTGTTGTATGGGCTTGTGGGGGGTAGAGGTAGGATCGATGGGAAGGGAGGGAGGGGTACGGGAAATCGGGCTGGGGGTGTGCACACACCTTGAGCACGGGGTTGTGCGAGTATACGGTCATCCCGTCGAGGAAGTGGTTGAAGACGAAGATCTTCTCGCCGTGGCCTGGTGCGTAGCTGGGCTCGATGCGTGGGCCCTTCCGCTTTTTACTCTTCGGCGTGCGCCCTGCGTGCGCGAGGCGTATGCTGGTTCTAGAGACTGTGCAACTGCTGCTGCTGCTGCTGCTGCCGCTGCCAATCGACAGCCTGCCCAATTGGGCTATTATCGGACTTATCCGCATCGTCATCGTGGGTGTGCGGTGTGTGGGTGTGGTGTCGGCGTGTATGGTGGTCTGTTGACCCGGCGGGAAGCTCTCGGCCGTCTTGTCACTTAAAATTTCCAGATACGCGACCCGACCGACCGCCGGATTCTGGCTTGCAACGCTTGCACTTTAGATACGGAGTAGATAACGGGTGTAAAGGTGGGTGGTAGCAGGCTGCAGGTGCTGCCAGTTGCATGGCTTTTCAGTTGTCCGGTGCCCCAAATAATCCGGCTTTAAACCAAGGCCCCACCAAAGGTATCTGAAGAATGCTCAGAATGCTACCCACCTATTACGTATTCCATAGAAATGCGCTACCCCACGTGGGCAGTATTGTTTGCCCTCTGCAGCGCCTGTGGCAAGGCACATGAGACAGTGTCTCCAGGAGACTGGCAGTTGTTTCAGCCCGGCAGCGCAGCAGCCAACCAAACACTTAAAACCCTGGTCGATTACCCCATTTGGCCCCATTATAGTGATCGAAGCTTCCAGGTTTGGTGGAAGCTGCTCCCAAGCACAGGAAGCTACAAGAAGCTACAGGAAGCTACGAGAAGCTAGGAGTGGTGCCTAATGATGTAGCTCAAGCCTGCGAGAAAAGACTGGGAATTTCGAACATCATACGGGCATCATATCATACCTGCCCTGGTTTGCTCATGGCTCGATCTTCTCCACTGCGACAACCACCATAAAGACCCAAGAGTGATTCCTTTCGACAGCATCTTGTTGATTTCTCTTCATCAAACAAACAAAAACAAATAAATAAATAAACAAAGTGTTGGGTTAATACTCCCGCTACTGAGACAACCATTTCTCAAAACACTACTCTGAGTACAAGAAGCACATACACGTCTATAGCTTCAAGATCACACCAGAGACCCATATACAACAAAAAAACACGCAAGCGACACTTTCCGACGTCTCACATACATAACACACTTCTATCCTATTCCTTTTTTACCCCTCCTTCTACCATTCTTACTCACACCCCTATCCTCCTCCCATTGTCTGATACAGTCAGACACTTTCCACGCACAGCACAATGAATTCACGCATGGAATTCACAGAGAGGGGCAAGAAGGCCTTGGAAGATGCCATGGCCCTGGCAGAACAATATGCTCACTCACAACTCCTGCCTGTTCACTTAGCAATCTCGCTTCTAGACCCTCCCCCGGACCCATCTAAGGACCAGCAAAACAACCCTACGCCCACTGCAAGTCTCTTTCGCCAAGTAGTAGAAAGAGCCCATGGCGACCCTCAACTCTTCGACAGGGCACTTAAGAAGAAATTAGTTCGCCTACCATCCCAAGATCCGCCGCCCGATAATATCTCTCTGGCCCCGCAGATCCACTCTGTCTTGAGAAAGGCAACCGAGCTACAAAAGACACAGAAGGATACCTACATCGCCGTAGACCATCTCATCAGTGCATTGTCCGAAGACAATATTATAGCCGAGGCACTGAAGGAGGCCAATGTTCCCAAACCGAAGCTCATTCAGGATGCCGTTGTGGCTATTCGCGGGACGAAGCGGGTTGACTCGCGGACTGCTGACACCGAGGAGGAGAACGAAAATCTGGCCAAATTCACCATCGACATGACAGCTATGGCGAGAGAGGGCAAGATTGACCCTGTCATAGGGCGAGAAGAAGAAATTCGACGCGTCATTCGCATTCTCTCACGACGAACCAAAAACAACCCTGTTCTGATCGGAGAGCCAGGTGTTGGTAAAACTACGGTTGTGGAGGGTCTAGCTCAGCGAATCGTGAATGCGGACGTTCCCGATAACCTCGCGGCTTGCAAACTCATGTCCCTGGATGTTGGTGCTCTCGTGGCCGGGAGCAAGTATCGCGGTGAATTCGAAGAGAGAATGAAGGGAGTCTTGAAGGAGATTTCCGAATCAAAAGAGATGATTGTTCTCTTTGTTGATGAAATTCATTTACTGATGGGTGCTGGCGCATCTGGTGAGGGTGGTATGGACGCCGCAAATCTCTTGAAGCCTATGTTGGCACGTGGTCAGCTGCACTGCATCGGTGCCACTACACTTGCCGAGTACCGGAAATACATCGAGAAAGATGCGGCTTTCGAACGTCGGTTCCAACAGGTTCTAGTTAAGGAGCCTACCATTCCTGAAACCATCTCTATTCTGCGAGGTCTGAAGGAGAAGTACGAAGTGCACCACGGTGTGACAATCGCAGATAGTGCTATTGTCTCAGCCGCAAACCTTGCTGGCCGCTATCTTACTTCCCGACGTCTTCCCGATTCTGCTGTGGATCTTATCGACGAGGCCGCCGCTGCTGTGCGGGTTGCCAGAGAATCTCAACCGGAAGTAATCGACTCACTTGAGCGACGGCTGCGACAATTGCGAATTGAGATACATGCCTTGTCTCGAGAGAAGGATGATGCCTCCAAAGCCCGCCTTGAGGCTGCTAAACAAGATGCAGAAAATGTCGAGGAGGAACTGAGGCCTCTACGCGAAAAGTATGAGAGCGAAAGGAAACGCGGCAAGGAAATTCAGGAAGCGAAAGTCAAGCTCGATCAACTCAAGGTCAAGGCAGAAGACGCTGCTCGAGTGGGTGACCACGCTCGGGCTGCAGATCTCACATACTACGCTATCCCCGAACAAGAACAGAACATCAAGCGGCTCGAGAAGGAGAAAGCAGCTGCTGATGCCGCCCTCAGCCAGAATCCCGACAATATTGGCAATGCAATGATTACAGATGTCGTCGGCCCTGATCAAATCAACGAGATCGTGTCTCGATGGAGTGGTATTCCAGTGACAAGACTTAAGACTACTGAGAAGGAGAAGCTAATTCACATGGAGAAAGCCCTTGGCAAGACCGTGGTTGGGCAGAGGGAAGCAGTTCAAGCGGTATCGAATGCCATCAGATTGCAACGTTCAGGTCTTAGCAACCCCAATCAACCCCCTAGCTTCCTCTTCAGTGGTCCTTCGGGTACAGGAAAGACTCTCCTTACCAAAGCATTAGCCGAATTCCTCTTTGATGACCCCAAGGCAATGATTCGCTTCGATATGTCTGAGTACCAAGAACGTCATGCCCTAAGTAGAATGATTGGAGCACCTCCTGGATACGTTGGGCACGATGCTGGCGGTCAGCTGACAGAGGCTTTGCGCCGAAAGCCTTTCTCTATCCTACTCTTTGACGAAGTAGAGAAGGCCGCTAAGGAGATCTTGACTGTTCTCTTGCAGCTTATGGATGACGGTCGCATTACTGACGGTCAAGGACGTGTCGTTGATGCCAAGAACTGCATTGTGGTCATGACCTCCAACTTGGGTGCAGAGTACCTCGCCCGTCCTGCCGGTCGGGATGGTAAGATCGACGCGACGACTCGAGAGCTCGTTATGAACTCACTACGCAACTATTTCCTCCCCGAGTTCCTCAACCGTATTAACTCAATCATCATCTTCAACCGCCTTACCAGACGTGAGATCCGCAAGATTGTTGAACTCCGCCTGAGCGAGATCCAGAAGAGATTAGAAGACAATAACCGCTCAGTCATAATCCAGGTGTCAGATGAAGTCAAAGATTACTTGGGTAACGCTGGTTATTCTCCGGCTTACGGTGCCCGTCCACTGCAACGCCTCATCGAGAAAGAGGTCTTGAATCGCTTGGCCGTTCTGATCCTCCGTGGTGCTATCAGAGATGGGGAAACAGCAAGAGTGGTTCTTGTCGGCAACAAGATCCAAGTCCTCTCGAACCATACTGAGAGTGATATTGGTGACGATGAAGATATGATGATCGATGAAGAAGATGCCGTGGAAGATATCGCTCCTGAGGACATGGATGAGGACATCTACGATTAAGATTTTCTTCGGCTGCTCCAATCCGGGTTTAACTCAGTTTTAACGAATGTATAATGAAATGGTTTTACGAAACTGCATAGGAGGGGCATGTTTGGAGTTCGGTATGGTCAATTTGCAATAGGGTGAAAATTTATTTGAACTTGCGGTATCGCTCGGTAACACAACACTGAAATGCATTCATGTAGATTAAACCACAATGGTTAGCATAGAGATGCGAACTCCTACATATTAAGTAGCATTAATAATTTTAACAAGAGTTGATCAAATTCGCGCTTCGTTAGAAAGTTGTGCTGAAATATACACATCGTAGGCTAGTTTTGCACTCAAGCTCTGCTCTTAATTCTCTTCCACCCCACGACGTTCTAGCCCCTTTTCTAGGAGCCTATACAGTAATGCCTACTATTGACTCAACCAGACCTCTGGAATAAAGCACATGCCATTCATGGCAAAAATATATACTACTGCCGTCTCTTAGCCATGCAAATACAGGTCCAGGATTTAGCAGTTCGCCTAGCTAGTTCACGCCGCCTGATTTAACCGAACTGGCGGTCGGCCTGCATAAAAGCCCTGTTGAATGTAAGCCAATCCCGATACGACAACAGACATAATTCACTCTATGCTCTAGACTCAGTCGCCAAAATCAGCCGCATGCAATGCGACTCTTCTATCAATGAAAAATCTGTATCCTTAAGGGGCGCATCGGAGCGACCAATATTATTAGAAACAGGTGGCTAGTAATGTAGGTGGCTGGTACAATGCCCACACTTTTCTACTATTATTTTACGGTACTACGCTATAATTGTTCACCTACAAACTCAACGGGTCTATCGTTAACTAGTCTCAGGATAAGGAGGCTGGGACACCCGCGACCTATACACTGTATAGTGTGTATAGGACGCCCAGCCTGCCGTAAACTAACCTAACGCCGCCACCACTCGCTATCTTTGAGGAACTGGGCGAAGAATATCCAGACATCTGGCTCAAGTGTTGAATTGCGATTTTATTCTTTTCCCACACCAACTCCGATTTGTCAACCTTCAGTCATACCCCAACCCACTGTTACTCAATGCAAATCGAAGAACTCATCGTTACTATTCTAATAAGCATAAAATGGCAAGTGGTTCAAACTGCCCCGAAGGCGCAAATTCCACTGATTGCCTCTTGCGAGCTTTATTACAAAGCACTAACGGTCATTTCGGGGAGTATAACTGGGATCCGATTGCATTTGGTTTTACTGTCCCAGTTGGTATTATAGCTGCCCTTTTCGCTGCTTTTACTATATATCAAGCGGTTACTACTACTAGTCGAGGTTCACGAAAATGTAATTGGAGAGCTATTGGTGACTGGTCGTGCCAAACAACTAAAAGATGGGATTGGCATGACCTATGCCGTATCTCTACTGCACAAACTCCAATCCTGACGACCGCGAACATCCAGAGAGCTCTAAAACTTGAATCTATCCTATACAGATCGGACCAGGACGAGGAATCGAATCAGGACGATGAACCGAACCAAAATGCGGAACCAAACCAGAATATAACTTTTATCCAAAAGATCTCGGCATTCTGGAAAGACATTTATAGAGCCTTACGAGGTCCACCCAGACAAAAATCACAGGGTGACAATCCGTCGGCGGCGTCTTGGCTGGGATTCTTGGACGAGCTGAATCTAGTCTATTCAGACATGAGAGTTGTTCCGCTAAAAGTGAAGATTGCGGATTATCTTCCTGATGACCTACTCGCTGTTCCTGCGTATGGCGAGGTTGGCTTTATTGTTGCTGCAGCTGCGGCAGCAGGAGCTTATTCTTGGAAAGTCGACGAACGATCCGGGTATCCTACTATTCTGGGTCGCAGTTTCCAGTTCGAATTCCGATCGCATCAAACACTCGGTACAATCGGCTCCTTTATCAAATATGACTACAGGCTTGAAAGTCGGCGTGCTCCAACAGTAAAGCAGTTGGAAAGTGCATTTTTACAGTCTCTCGGGGGACTAAAAGTCGACTGGTTCCCCTCAGAGGTCTTCAAGGGGGAACAGGATAATAATCATCGGCTCTTTGATGTTCTACACGATTCGGCGTCAAATCTTATTTTTTCTCTTTCACGACACTTCTATGCTCGCAACCACACGTGTCAAACTCGCCTTTGTATGTGCTGGAGATTATCCTACTACAGGAAGGATAGCTATCACTTAATGTGGCTTCTTGTCGCCAACGCACCACCCCGCCCCCCCGTTATCTTCCCGCTCCAACCAAAAAATCCGGATGTATTCAGGTTTCTTGCTTTCCACAGCCGTTTTTGGGCTAGTCTTGGTACAAAACACTCGTTCTCTTCAGTTGACAGTGATACTCAAGCGCCAATTATCGTAAAAAATATGAGTTGGCTTACTCTAAAGTCTCCGAAGTTAATAAAGGACAAAGATGTGTTCAAAGTTCTTGAATTCCTTGACGAGCAGACTGGCGAAAAGGAAAGGGCTCAGTCCCCCAGGAGCGGACGTTTTGATCCGCTTGAAATTTTTCCCGAGTGGTTCGAAAATCCATTACAACTTTGCAACTTTAGTATTGTTTTTGAACCAACTGTGAAATTTCTTTACAGCCAAGATGAGTTCAGGGCTTGGTTCGGTTCTTTGCAACATCTGAATCGGGAATACTTTCGGATACTGTTTTTACTGCAACTTATACAAGTTGATCTTTGGTTGGCTAGCCGTGGGGAAGACGAAATAGTTTGTGAGGCGATTTCTCTTTCTACAACTACTTTAGCTCTACTAGATATGAGCAGTGCCCTTTCGCATAAACCTTCCGCATTCCCGATGTCCCAAGGAACCCAAAGTTCACGGTGGAGAGAGCTTGAAACTAGGTGTCCAGAGGATGACATCGCAGTTGGCCACTTTGAGACGTTGCAGCTTCTTGAAGATCTCATCGCTGAATTTAAGGACTTAGAATTTTACGAAAGAGATGGATTTTTCCCTAATTCCTTTAAGGCAAAGGGTGGGGATCATACACATATGACACCTACAGAAGAGCAGAATTGCCGCTCATTGGAGCATAAGTTCGAAACTAATGCCTTCCTCCTAAGCTCCCTCACACATTTCCCCCCACATTATCGCAGCCTATACGCTAAGCATTATTCCGATCAAGTCGATACGCTTTTTCGCGCTTTATCAAATGTCCTAGAGACGCGCTACACAAGTATAGAATCGAATATAGTGGATTCAAAAGGGGAAGATTCAAAAAGGAGGGCGCCTAATGACAAATCGACAGGCGAAGAGATCCGTGACGCCTTGATTTGGAGATGCATTCTCATGGGTATGCTTTTTTCAACTGCGCTAGATAATAGCGACTTGTTGTCATCCGGAGTATGGGAAAGGGTTGTTCCAATCATATAGGGCCGCTGGGAGGGTAGATGTATGTATCGATATGTTCAGCCACCTACTGTTGCTCCCACTAGAACTACTTGTTTGTGCCATTTGGTTGTAGCACCTTCTTATGTGAATTATGTTGTGTCCTCACGCCGCAATATAGAAGTTCTTGTTTTCCTTCCTCTCTTATTTTTTCCCATGAAAGCTTGTGCTTTTTTTTATAAAATGAGCGGTCAATTAATGTAATCATAGATTCTAGATATAAAAGCCCCATAAGTATATAAGAGTTAATTTTTTCGTTTTTGTTGTTGTCACCAAATTTATAATTTATTCATACGTGTATTGGGGTCAAGCTAGCGTAATCCTATTATAGAATTAGATTCGAGTGTTTTTTTTTTTTGACTCTCAAGTGCTTAGGTATTTGGGCCTTTGGGCCTCGCCCACCTTCATCTAGTTTATTACGCCGCTTCATTATCCATTGTTACGCCCCAATCTAGAACTTCTGAGTGAAAGTGCTTAAGCCTCTAGGATCCGACCAATGTTCTAGCTCGCACGTTCTGTTTCATTAGTTCACTAACTCTCCAGAATCGGTGTAAAGATTCTATAAGATCTGGTGATACATGGGAGATTCTTCTTCTAGTATTGTGGTTAAATGTCTTACATGATGCCCACAGGCTGCCAAAGGCTACTTCTTTAGGCGAAACGCGAAGGCGAAACCTATATGGACACCCAAAGCTTTCAGGGCGGTCGTCATGTGATAAGGGCCAAGGTATTTATTGTGCTTTCTTGGGTCACATAGAGTGTGAGCTGCCGGCTACTTTTATTAAAGTTGAGAGGAGGATAAAAAACATGTTTGGATAGATCTTTAATCCAATCATTTTAGCCGATATGTTCCCTGAAGCCAATAGGCGTTTTCGTGACGTATTACATGTTTAAAATGCATATGTTGGAGGTAGGATGATGTTGTTTATTGAACATGATATCACATTACTTATATAATACAATAGATAAAAAAAATGAAACTTAAACCATACCTACATAAAAGGGCTACTAGGTTACCTAGTCTAGTTGAGTAATGTAGTACGCTAGTCTGAAAGCAGATAGATAGTATGTTAAAGAACGAAAAAAAAAAAAAAATGTTAAAAAAAATGTACAACACCAAGGATTCGCTGGTCGTCACCGACCCAACTACTAATTTGGCCCTCGCCTGGCTTATCTATGGGAGAGCGGACGGGATCCCGAGTTTTCCAGAGGGTATGGTCGTACATGGAGGATTAGCGTCTTGTTTGGGATTATGAGGTAGTTCCGTGGTGGACTAGGCATGTCCCTACTATACCTCTAAAGGCGTCGCATCTATGCCAGTGCCACACCTCCTCAAGGGATCGTCATGATAGTATGCTTGTCATACAGATACGTGGCTTCGAAGCGCTATTCTTATTTGTGCCAATGTTGTTAAATGATATTGTCATTCTCTGATGAATCACCTCAAGCAATTCAACATAACGTTTGCCCAAATCTCATTGCGGGTAGGTATATAAGCATCTTTCTTGAAAATTTAATTTTCAGAGTTCTTTTCCCATTCATATTAAATATAGACTAATAGCCCAAGTCATATAGCCCTCTATTATCGCTTTAAGAAGCTGCCTTCCCAAACAGTGCCCCTTATACTTACGTAATGAATCTCAATTTCTTTTCTTTATGTAGGACACCCGATAGTTCTAGGCGGGCATTCTATTGGCTCGAGTTTCCAGGGATACCAATAGCGAGCAGTCACTCATTTCTCGCCAGTAGTACTGTTAATGCAAGTAGTGTAACGGTATAACAATGTGGTCCCATTTCACGGCCATACATGTATGTTACTCTAACTATTCCTTGCATACATTTTTCAGGTTAGGAGAGAGAAGCCCTATCAAAAGACGAATTGGAGCATAATATGACTATTTCTAGGAACTATGTATGGCTCTATATCGAAATCATAGAGGGTTTTGTGCAACGCCGTATCTGCTCAGGAGGGTTTGTTTCAAATTACGCGTTCGTGTAGTATATTGAGCTGTCTTCGCGTTATTTGGCACGTTATCTACCCCTCAAAGTGATTCCATAGTATCGTTTTCCTACGCTGTGGTCCGTCGCAGTTTTGAGTTTTGTGTGCATCATCATACCCCCTTCCTTCATCGGGCCGTCTACTTACGTGATTAAGCCGCTGATTTAGCCGAACAAAAACATTCATCGCTTAGAGTAACAATTTGTAATTATATGGGTAAGTATTCCTTTCTCTAAATATGTATAAAAAATACTAGCTATACCTACACGCCGAAGTCAAGAAAGCGATCTCTAAGAAGCGAGACCAAATCCACATAGCTCTGATACCAAGGTAACTAACTATAAACCATTACCCTCACTAAGTATATATAACCTAGTTAATCATTCAGTAGACCTGTTAGCAAAGCAGCGAAGACAACCATGATGTGCTATCAAGTTTGGAAGCATTGGGTGTGTGGCCACTGGCAGTTCGATATCTATCGCCCATGTGATGCATGGGAACTGGCGCACCCCGGTCCAAACACAGAAGGCTCGATCTATTGCGAGAACTACAGTTTCGGAAATACTCATGTCGAATCAGAGAATCGGAAATGCGAGGACTGTAGGGGAATACCGACGCCGCCTAGTAGCGACGACTAGCAAGCCGGAACAAATGCGCAATGAGGCAGTGTCTACTCCGTCAGTATCATGTGTGTGTCTGCCTCGAGCAGTGTATTCTTTCTCTGCTACTTCTGGGAGACTAAACTTTTGGTTCTTGCTCGCCAATACCTCGGAGTATTAAAATAGTTAACAACGCCGGATTAAAAAGGAGGCTGATAATGATAGGGTGCGGGCAGTCTGACCAGGAGGTCAGATTGATTAGCTAAGGAGGATCCAAGCCAAATTTTCGTTGATTTTTCATATAAATAGCCTATTTGCATTGTGAGTTGTTGTTAAGGATGACACTCAATTTTGTCACAGACCTCCGTATTCTCGTTGTTTTTAAAGCAAGTGTGCCAAAATAGTTCTTAAACCGACACATATACAAACTACACGTAATGTGGCTTACACCGCGTACGAATTTGCGCGACTTCCCAGAACTCTTCCTACTCTTCGGGAGATAGATTTTGCTAACAGTCCTCAATATACTATGTCTTGACTATCGTTCTTCCTTCATTCGGGGTTGGGTCTCGTCATCCTGGAACCGTCGTAGCCGCCGAGGGCTTTTTGGGTAGGTAGTACAACCGTAGCAGAATAATCACAAAGGGTAGAGGGATGAGAAACGATAGGTCAGCAGAGCACCTGGCATCGAGCACTCAACATTCACCTCGTTTCCGGGAATTCAACCATCTAAAGCTGTGAAGTTTCTCGTTGGACAAAAGTAAACTAAACTTAGGGTGATGCAGAAAGGGTAAAACATAACGTTGGTAACGGGATCAAGATACCCACAAGGCTGACTTGATGCCTATTCTGCCATTAAACGAGCATTAAATTCCAGGGTTTCTTAGTGGGGGCAATGGTTAATGGCTTTTTAATCCAAGGCAGTCTCAGCCTATTATTTTGCCGAGGGATGCTCGGGCCTGAGCTACACGGTCAACACGGTCAACACACACTGCACAGTAGGTGCGATCTTGGTATGCAGAGGATGAAATGCCCGTGTTGATGTTGGGTATGCCGATTTCTGATTCCTTTATCCGCCATATATAACCTGCTATTTTCTTCAATCAGAAGCTTTTTTAAGACCTACTTTGTTATTTAACTTAATGTTGCAAGTATTTTGTTGCTTTATTTTTAAGTTTATTTTTTAAATAAAATCTCTTTTTTTTTTCGATTTAAAACGTTTGTATTCTTGTTAATAGCATAAAAAATATTCTAAAATAAAAAGTGGCATTTGGTTACAAATCGTTATAGCACGCAAGAACTTTAAGTTAAACAAGGGTAAAATTAGGATAATCTAAAAAAGAACGGATCCCAACCGTATCAACAAAACTTTTTCGGGTACTAATTTCGAATTAATACGCAAGAGTTTATATGACTGGATAATACAGAGGATTTCGCATAAAGGCGGTAGTACAGACCCTTAGGGTTATAGAACATAGCAATATTAACCTATCATTCCGCCAGGGAGTACTTATACATCACACACTATA
Source organism: Nemania sp. FL0031 (assembly GCA_022432375.1). NCBI lineage: Eukaryota > Fungi > Ascomycota > Sordariomycetes > Xylariales > Xylariaceae > Nemania > Nemania sp. FL0031. Next base: position 792,293 of record JAJKKK010000015.1, read on the forward strand.
AGGGGGAACCGTTGCAGCAATTGCCTTTCAGCACCTACGATTGGGCTATATAATATCAATATGTTAAGTCTAAAACCTATACCAACTAGGTAAGTGTTCAAAGCAACTCTATATAATAACTCGCCCCTTGCTCTGCCTGGTTTACGAAAATCATATATTCAACAAGCATTACATTACTACACGTAAAAGAAAAAAAGAACATCATTCTCGACTTACTTTATTACGTTTATGATCCATACGGACACCGCAATGAAGGTCCTCCCCGTTCTTGGTCTTTGCGCAACCTTCGGGTGCGTTTTTGCAGGCCCTATAAACCAAGCTATAGGCATCGAGATTCAGTCCCGCGATGTACCTCCTCCTGCTGTCTGCTCCGGTTATAAAACTACCTGTACACTTAAATCAACTTCTATCTCCGTAAAGGATAAGAGTGTGCTGTTGGTAGGAACAGACTGCGCCTCAGGTCAGGGGGTCTCGTCGTCGACTACACTCGACCTTAATCAGTAAGGTATCCCGTCTTTCTATCCATCAAGCTGAATGAGATATATTACTTTCTAAGATGTGTGGTTCACGAAATAGTACTCCATCCCAGCTCAATAATATAAGCTTTCATTAATGGCCATGTTCTCGATCTAATAAGTCATTTGCAGATGCATTCGGAACTCCGGCGGTACCATGAATGGCGGGAACAGTGAGTATTTTTCGGCGCTGCTTTCTTCTTTTTAACGATTTCTAAAGCAGAGACTTTCCCATTTGGTGAAAATTGTGTCTCGAATCTGGAACTCTTGTATGTGATACTTAAAGTTGCGATAACTAACTTTGAGTGCTCTAGATGGCGGTTTTGGGGGGACATGCTCGAACTTTCAATTAGATCAGGAGAGTACTGTCCTTACCGCAGACTGCGGAGATGGCAAGGGCAATCAGGTTAAGAGCACGTTGAAATTAGGTACGTAAACTGCCTTAACATTGTGGAAACGGCCAATTTATAAGTCCAGTATTGATTATTTGTACTAGATTCCATTATTGGCAATTGGGGGGGTGGTTTCTGCTGCTACGGCCATGGCCCTACGACACAGGACTGTCCGCATTGCGACCCCTTCTTTGACCCTAATCCAAGCGCTAATTAACTACTTATGTAAGCCCTTGTCACACGAAGTATCTACTTGCATGTACCTAGCTACTATGGGGTTGCAAAAGGAAGCAAGGGCATATAGGGATACATATAGCACATTTTAGCTAGCTAAAAGGGCTCTCGCTGGTCGACCAATATACACTCCTTTGCCCCCTATCATGGATAGCCCTCTTACTACACGAGCATCTTAGAACAACCCCCAAACGCCCCAGATAAATAAAATAAGTACTCTGTAGTGCCAGGCAAACTGTCACTAAAATGGAAAGCTTTTATCGTTGTTAGTACAGCTCCCATCTTAATACGGTGAAAATTAAAATGCTACAAAAACATTTCAGTTCATGTACGCCCCCTAAATAAACAAACCAGTATGGCTAATCCAACCTGGCCATCGAATGACAGCACCCGAGCGTGGTGTGGTCATATTCTTCGTATGGACGCCAGCCCCTCCAACTTCTACGAATTCAACCCACCCGCAACCGGGCCTTACGAAATCGACCATTTCTTTGAATTGCAACACATCGTGGACCTTCTCTTCACTCCAGAGGGAACGTTGACAATTCATAACTTCCAGGAGGTCAAGTTAGGATACTGGATGGATCTCTCTACATTCGTCAACCAGCGCGAAAACATGTACCAGGTCAGCAAGACCGAGAATCAGCAGAAAAAAAGCATCAAGTGGGCCAAGTACGCGCCTGGACAGCAGCAGGATGCACTGATTCGGACCTACCTGGTCCGTGTCACCGGCGGCCATCACCGCGACCCTACTAAAATTGGTAGGACGGTTGAGCAACAGGTTCACGAGCTCGCTGTGGCGATGGCCTGGCGTACCGAACCGTGGTCGTTTCTGACTAGACAAGTTGGGCAGCAAATATGTGCGCACATGGGTTGGCGAGACGGGGTCTTGACCCCTCAACAACACAAACAGATAGGCGACTACGATCGTCAGGAGTGGATAGAGAAGCCTCGTGGCACTAAATGATAACATGCGGTGTTCTGCGGCGGTACTTGAAGGTAGGAAGCGTTTGACAGAGCCCATGGTAGGGTAGATGGGCAGGAGAAAGCACCTTGGGCGGCGGCTCAGGTCTAGAGAAAAGGTAATAACCCGTTGCTTGTATGTAGACTTTATCTACACACCGTTTTTAAGCCACTATAAGATGAGTGTCTAATATTGTCGTCTACATTGTATAATTCCTGAGTTCTAAGCTCTGGTCTGCTCAATACGCGAGTGGTGAGACTACTTAAACCCCCTAATATCGAGGTAGTAAAGTGCCTATCCATGCTCTTTGGAAATTAGCTGCACTGGCAGATCATAACTTCTATAGGAGTAGATTCTGAAGCAGGAGGATGGCTATTTAGTTACTGGATCTAACTATTACAAAGTTTCAAAATCGGGACATTATTTTTAAACTTGGCGTAATTAGATAACTGACATCATTCAAGGTAGAAAGATTCGGGAGCGTTATATAATCTCACTGCGTCGTGCGGTTGTGTGGCTTGTTTTGGCCTCCCACCTACCTAATCTATAAGATTGCTAGTGTTGGAGGTTATGATGATTCAGGGGGATCTGTGTCTATAAAGTTATAAACAATACCGAATAGGTATACAACTGCTAGAAATTGCTGGCACTGTTCGGGTAGTTAGTACTGCCTCCCCAAATACTCTATCCTTATGTTCATTATGGGATTTATCTTATCTCGATATTCACTCGGGTTTAGCTCCAAGTCCCCAAGTATGCGAGTCAAGCTGTAAAAACAAGGCTAGAACTAGGCGGGTTAACAACTCCACTTCCCCGGAAAGCATATTCACCAAGTCTAAACTATAGTTAAATGCCCAAGCCCTACTAATTAAAGAGCATCTTCGAGGTCAGTACTGTATTAGTCTGGTTTCTTCATGAATGAAAAGATAATTTTAGGAGATGCATATTATGATAGGCGGTACACTTTGCCCTTTAGATTGCAAAACCAAGCGATCATTCTATTCTTCTGTGGATCTGTGTAATCGGCGCGCCTAGGAGGCACAGCATCTTACATAGGAGTCTTAATTCTAAGATACGGAGTATAGCTAGATATAATGGGGTAAGACAACTCCACCATCTAGCTAGATTAGTAGGTCCCTACTTATTGTAAAATTAAGAGATGCGGAAATATTGGTAAGCTATTTCTTTTGTTACAAGCGGTGCATGCACGAAATCTTGCATGTTAAAATACCTACAAATACTGCAAAGAGAAAATAGAATGCCTATGTGCTTTACATAGCCTCCTTAAATTACCTTCATCCTACCGGATGCCTATGCTATACTAAACCGTAAAGACTGGGTTTACAGATGACCCGAGAGCTCGGGCGGAACAAGAATTCGCTGCGGTTCTCGCCTAAGCTAAGCTCCGTGGGCTCATCTTACCATAAGACCTGAATTGAGACTGTGGGCGGTTTTCCTAAATCAGAGCTCCGAGAACCTACGATTGCCCGACTTCCCTCGACTATTCACTAGAGATTAAACGGGATTTCCCGGTGTCCTGGTGCACCGTACAGGATACAGGAAATAGCATGCAGCTCTAATGCACGATTCTGCGACCCGGTGATCAGGTAACTCGCCTCGACAGGAAATAAAAGAAAACTGGTATTAGTTAAACACAGCTGCCTGAGACGATACCTATTTGATATTATCAAATACTACTGCAGGGTTTGAGACGAGTTGAAGTGCCGCCCGCCTGCCATTGGTTCGGTTCCTGATGGGATGTACCGCTGCCACGCGCCGCAGTCATGCATCTCAGCGGTCGGTAGCAAATGCTTTGGCCTAACTTTAGACTCTTACTAATAATTCGAATAACATGATGCCTATTTGGACGTAGTGTGCTGCTGTGCCGCTAACTAGGACATACCGATACCTTGCTCTTGGCACTTTATCGTAATCGGGCAGGCTAGTAATGATGGGTATTTCCTTGCCATTCCAAATCTGATGAGTCCTCCAAGCACAGTCAGATGCAAGATGTTAGGAGGCTGAATAGGTATTGCAATGGAGCGCTGTAATTTCTCCGGGGGGAGAGTAGTGAGGCGATCGAGAAGACATGAGAGACTGGAATATAAATAATATCGAACAATGCCTTCCAACCTTGGTCACCTCTTGCTCGCTTGTTCTCACGTCTCATCCGTCAACAAGTACGATATAACCTGAACCGGTCGAAGTCAAGATGAAGTTCTCTAGCATCACTTCCGTTCTGGCCCTCGCGGCCTCCGTGGCCGCTGTACCGTCAAAGCAGTGCCCGGGCAACTCATCGGCGGCTCCCTATACCACCATTGCCGGTATCAAGGTCATCGATACGCCCCTCGTGCGAAAGGCCCGCGAGCTCATGGAAGCCAACTTCGAGCCCTTCCTTATCCGCCATGTGTACCGGACATGGCTCTACGGCGCCGCCACTATCCACAACAATGCCACGCTTGCCGCTAACGTCGACATTGAGGCTCATGCTGTGGCGTGCCTGCTCCACGATCTTGGTTGGGATACGCGGGACAACTCCCCCTTCACCTCAAAGTATGTAACACCTTGGCATGGAAAGAGAAATGCCTGGTTTGAGGACTAACAATATGCTGTAGTGACAAGCGCTTCGAGGTTGATGCCGCCATCTATACCGTGAACTTCCTAAAGGAAAACGGAAAGAAGGGAGAGTGGCCCGCCAGCCGTCTCCAGAACGTCTGGCACGGAATTGCCCTCCACGGCACTAGCAACATCGGCCTGTTCAGTCCCGAGGTCAACGTCGCCTTCATTGTTGAGAGTATCAACATGGACTACCCCGGCCCCCACCCCGACTTCCCCGTCGAGGACTACAACAACATCATTGCCATGTACCCCATGGACGGCCTAGGAGAGGGTACCAATAAGGCCTTCACCCACATCGCCGCTACCAAGCCTGCTGTCACCTACGATACCTTCCTCGAGCCTTGGGGTGTTGCCTTCGTCGAGGGCTACAACCCCGTCGGCCACCGCCTGTTCGACCGCGGCAACCCCAACGTCAGCTCCCCTGCTCCTCCTGCCAGGCGGAATGTTCACAGCCTATACTAAATAGGCCTGTCGTACATTGACATATAGCCGATGACCTCAAATACTCGCCGAGCCTGATTATAGCCCTCAGGTCCCAGGAGAGACGCCCTGCAGTAGTTGCTATAACTCTTGACAGCCTATAACTGAAGATCAGAAATCTGACGTTGGTATAAGGGTTCCCAGCTGAGCAATAGTCTGGCGGGCTATAATATAGGGGTACTTGACAACTTCAGTTGTATATTCATTATGGCAGTATGATCACATACCAGCCCAAAGTATATGTAAATGGCCATACATGTACTTGTATATAGTCATAAAAATATGAAACTGTATTATAATGCATCTCGCAATGGTAATATTTCTGTCATTCGCAATTGTTTAACGCCATCGGATTAAAATAACATTCAATACCTAGGTATAACTCTGATCAAGTGATTTGGGTACAACTCCAAGAATTCCGTCCCATATCACTGACGGTGTTCTTTTATGGATCTCGTATCAGTCCGATTAGACTCGTGCCATACCCAAGAACAAAGGCAAGATACATCCATCCAGCACAATTACCTCTATAAACCGACGACTTAACCTCCCTTAAATACCTCCTCCTCCAGGCCACCTAATTGGCTCCTTTCCGTGCCTTTCTCCTCGGCCTAGGGTGGCATAGTATGCAGTCGAGCCCAGTCTCTACGATCGGGCCTTCTATTAAATAGGGGCAGTTCGGCCCCTTCTCCTCCTCATCGCAATCCGTCATATCGTACTCGTAGGTCCTTCGACTATGACACTTCCCCTTGAAGAATAGGGTGGTTATCGTACACATTGTGTCTAACCTTAGTGACCTGAGTGATGGGGTTTTATAGAAAGGTAGAAAGTAGATGTTTGTTGATAGTCTTGGGAAATAGTAACGGCCTAGCCTTCGATCTGGCTTAATGGGAATGTTCCTAATATACAGAAGAGCTTGGTTACAAAGGGTAATTGTTACGCCCTTTGAGTCGAACAAATCAACTTTGTGATGGAAATCTTGTTCTAAAATTGGAACATAGAAGAACAGTCAATAGTCCCTAGTCCTTTGTTGACAATAGGCAACAAGCTGCCGCAATAGGGGAGCTTGTTGGGAACGACTGCATATTCTAGGGACAATAAAATCTCTTCGAATCTGGGTGGCTGGATAGTATTATATATGCAAAGTTAGGTAATAGTACGAGCGTGCTTAAGAATGATTCTGAGTAGGATGGCACGTATGGCCGATCAGTCAAGGAAACCAGCTGGCCGAGTTGCCTACATAGTTTAGTACCAATAATCGCCATCGCTAGTTGATCCTGGGCATCCTGAATATTATCGTAAACGAATAGACTCAAAGCTCATTTATAACAATACACACGGTTATGAAGCGCCAGTCCGCTCATCTAAATGAACGCCCCTATATTGCTGGCTGATGCCCCAGATATAGAGTATTACCACGAATAAAAACAACTAGTAATACACCTCGCCCTTCATCAATATCCTCGCCGTCCGATGTAGATCCGCCGAGATAATCTCACCATCTTTAAACGTAGCACCGATCTCAACAGTGCCACTCGGATGTCCGATGACAACGGACGACGATGACGTCTCACCACTACCATCCCTCTTACCCTTCCTTCTCCTCACTTCTGTAGTAACCGTGCCGTCAATATTCGCCGCTGCTCCCAGACACAGCGCTAGCGTCAACGGCACAGCCTTGTGTGCCTGCCCCATCGACATCGCCAGACACCGCACATCAACACCAGCTTCATCACTACCATCCCTGCCCTCTGTATCATCACTGCCCCGCGGGAACAGCAGCACGATCTTCGGCACGCTCTGAACATCCGGATCCAGCCCCATGCGCGCGGCACCAGCACGTCTAATATTTTCCAACCGCTCTTTCAACTCCACATCCGCCTCCACAGCCGCAGGTGTAAGGGCCTCGGGGCCGAGATGTCCAAGCCCAAGGTCCTCCAACGCCACAAAGACGCCGGGATTCGAAACATCAACCAGAGAAGCGCGGACGTCGCTCCCGTCTGGCAGCGCAAGAACATCTACTGGGTTTCCCGTGGGCAACGCTTTCCCCGTCTTCGCACCCGCGGGATCGATAAAGCTCAGCGTGATACGACTCTGCTTACCAGGGACGCCGTCCATGGCATATGTACCCGCAGGACAGTAAACAGGCGGGTTACCCGCGACGCGGAAGCGCGCGTGCAGGATCTTAGAGGTATTCGTGTTGAAGATGCGGACGAGGGCCTCGCGGTACTCTTCTTCCCCCTCCCCCACCTCCTCTCCTTCCCTCCCTTCTACCATCTTCACCCTCCCCTCCCTCTCCCCCTCCTGCTTGTTCACAAACCCCCAATCCCACGCCACCGGCCCAACAACAGCGCTCATATTCCCACAATTCCCCGCCATATCCAGCCCGCCGTCGCGAATGCCCACCTGCACAAACGTGAACTCCACGTCCGCATCCCCGCGCCCCGACGGCGCGAGCACGCACACCTTAGACGTGGAGGAGATGCCGCCGCCCATGCCGTCGAGCTGGCGCGCGTGCACCGGGTCCGGTGAGCCCATGGCCGCGGGCAGGATATCCCTCCACGCCTCCCCATCCTTATCTGGCGGGAGGTCCGACGCGCGCAGCACGAGGCCATTGGAAGTCCCGCTGCGCACGAAGAGCGCCGGGAGGCTGCGCTGGCCTTTCCTCGTCTTGGCTGTCGGGGAAGAAGACATTGTGGCTCTCCCGACCGCGCGGGACGGAGGGTTCCGAAGGAGATGGTGCTTTATCCTCGTTGCTGCTGCTGTTGTCGTGTGGATGTCTGTGGTCCGGAGAGTGATGACATGCCGTGGCCTTGTGGGGGTTGTTAGGGATATGCGCGTGGGGAGACACCTCGCTCGGAGGTGTGATATCGAAGGCGGCATTGGCTCTTTGCTTTATATGTCCAGTTAGTTATATAGGCATCCCAATACGCCTCGAGAGATCAACGGACTTCCTCCGACGAGTGGTAATGAGTGATCAAAATGAAAGCTAGATCAAAGCTTGCGTGAGGGCGATTTAATTGGCATGTGATATATATACGCGTCTATGAGTGGTGAGACACGACGTCGTTGAATCTCCATATTAACAATTGCGACGGGACAACACGGGAATCAATAGCCGGACGGAGCGGTCCGGTTTTACGGAGTTTTCGCGGAATGGGTCCGAGGTAATGAGCACCACCATCCGAAGCATGTTGAATACCTAAATAGCCATTCATACAATCACTGATGGTATGAGATTGCCCGATATCTTTCATTTTTCTGGAGACATCAGTCTAATTCTCGCCTTCCAATTATATTCATTGTTCGGTGACTTGCTAACTACTATCTAATACACCAATTTAGCTAACAGCCTCCCTATTTTTGGTTGAACCAGCCGATAAACATGTCTCTGAAGACGCAGTGGAGCGTTGGTAGTTAGGCTTCAAAAAGAAATAACTAAGACTCCTCGTTATGTTGTGTACAAGTTAATCTTCCTCATTATCGTTAGCTGCATCCGCCATACTAGTGTCGGCTACATCAGGTTCAGCTTCTTCTTCTTCGTCACTGTCATCTAAGACCCTACCCCGCCTAGCACGTTTCGAAGTGATACGGGTCGTGGTCTGCTCCTCTTCGTCTTCATCCTGGTCGGCGGCCTCATCCACATCCATATGATCTTCCGCGGCGTCGGCTTTGGAGGCGGCATCATTATCAGAAGCTGGCGAGCTACGATTCTCGATAGCCCTCTCAGCGCGCTCGAGAGCGTCGTCGTCGTCGCCACCCTCATCTGAACTGTCTACAACGATTTCTGCAGACTTGTACTGCTTGTTATCCTTCTTGGCTAGTCTCCGTTTCTTTTTGGGTTGGCCGTCATCGTCATCGGATTCATCTTGCTCTTCTCGTTTGGCCTTTTTCTTTCTCTGTGGGCGACTCTTGGACTGATCTTCTGATCGGGGTTTTGGTTTCCGCTTCCGTTTAACCTTCTCCCCGGTTTCCTCATCAGTCGTGAGCTCAGCTTCCTCCTCGGCTTGTCTTGCCTCGTCACGTTCTCTCTCCTTAGCTGCCATCTCTTCACGTTCTTTGCGGATTTTCTCTTGTCTCTCTTTTTCTTTAGCTAGCGCCTGCTGTCGTTCTTCCTCTCGGCGTTTTGCCTCAGCTTGCCGCTTCTCGAGGACGGCTGCAATCTTCTCCTTATTCTTTTCTTCGTATTCCTTCTGACTTTCGATTTGTCGTCCGAGCTGCTTACGCTGCGTATTACGTGCCATACTTGCTCGCTGTTCCACATCGACCTTCGGGTACGGAGGCTGGGCATGTTGCGCAATCTCATCAAGAGCTACGATAGCTGCCTCAAGACCTTCCATGGCCTCCTCTAATTGGACGAGAGTGCGCTGAGTCTCATTCACATTCATAATATGCTGGACTAACTGTATCTGCACAAACGCTACGTTGAACTTGAAGTGGACTTGCTCTGGTGAGACTTCAAGGGCCTGCATGTCAAGTCAGCTTCGCTACTACACATACTCAAGTTTTGATAGTCCTACCTTCTTCGCATAGCTCAACGCTGTCTTAAAAGAGTCTAGATTTCGCTCATGTCGGCCTCGATTAAGCCACGTTCGGCCTAGACATGCTAGGATACTAGCATCATTGTTCTTGCCCTCTTTTGATAACGCAACCTCGTAATTTTCAATCGCCTTTGAGAATTGACGCAGTTCTGCATAGGTATGCCCAATATTGATATATACGTTGGCGTCCTTGATGGTCTCCCGTACCTTTAAAAAGATTGGGAGCGCATTACTGTAGTCCTTTTTATCTTCGATTAGCGCAATAGCGACGCCTTGAGCGGCGTGGGCATTCTTGGGATCTAGTTGGAGTGCTTTGTCAAAGAATTCCACAGCGCGGGTGTATGTGGCAGATCGTTTCTGTTTCTCTTGTTCCGTCTCTCTTCTCATTTCCCTTGCAGCCATCATGTACAAGTTACCCATGCCGATGAGGGCATATCTGTCATGCTTGTCATAGTTCTGGAGGGTGTGTTTATAGTGCCTTAGCTCGGGATCCTCGTTAACATTGGCGGGCCGTTTCCGTGAATAGACTCGGCCAAGATACCAACCATAGAGAGCACGGACTTCTAAATCAGCCGAATTTCCCTGGTACACTTTTGCGGTGGCGTCGGGTCCCTCTTTGTTGGTGGCCTTGCGTAATTTAATGTAAGCTAAGCGTGCTTGGGCGTCTGTATAGTCGTCGTGACGGGCTATGAGCTGCTCGTAAACTTCTACAGCTTTGTCAGTAAGCCCCTGAGACTCGTAGCTCCGGCCGAGGTTGAAGCTGATAGTCGTGACTAAAGCGTCGGTATCTATATCTTCGCCCTTTTCTCCAATTCGCATACAGGAGCTCAAGGCTGCCTGGAACATCTCCGTCGCGCGTTCATGCTTCTCGGCTTGGGAGTAAAAGCAGCCGATATTATTTAGAAGCTGGGGCGGAAGATTTTTTCTGAGAGCATTGCGTAGCTCGGATGCATCTTCAATCCCGTCTGGGTGTTCGGAGGAGGGAATTTGATCCAATTCCAGTTGCTCTACTTGGAGAAGGCACTGTAGCGCTTTCTCTGGTTGGCCGCTCTCGTATAGACGAGCTAAGTTCAAAAGAATAGAAGAGTCTGGGGAGAGGTTTTTCTTGGGATCTTTCCAGGCCGTGCGAACTTGTTCAAGATACTCAATGGCTTTGCGCATCTCCGCCGATTTATCCTCTTTAGTAGCAGCGTACTGATTTACGAAGACTTCCTCGGCATATAGCGTGCCTAGAAGAATCATAGCTTCGTAATTGCGCTCGTGTTTACCAGCTGGCTGAATGATTTTCTCAAGGCGAAGTTTTGCTTCGCCGAGATCATTGTTAAGCACAGACAGCTGAGCAACGCCAAATTTCGCAGGAAGGTAGCCCCTTTCTAGTCCTCCCCTAGCCTCATCGGCACGTCGATAGAAGTCTGTGGCCGTCTCTACGTTTCCGCTGTAGTGCTCCTTTTTGGCTAGAAGATACCATCCATCACTGGCAATGGCATTCACGTCCGTGTACTGAATTGCTTTGTTCGCCAGCGAGTCTACGGGGGAGAGATTCTTGCTAGATAAGAAGTAACTGGCAAAAGTCGCGCAGGTGAGTGGTTGATTTTTGTCAATCTTGAAGGATTTCTGAGTGAATTCAGTCATAGCCTTCTTGTAGAGTTTGATAAACTCGGGGCTATGAGTGGGAACTCTGCTGCTGGCGTCGAGATAATACAGACCGAGGAGAATAAGGGCTTTGGACTCCGGGTTAAGCTCAAGTGACCTTACCCAGGCTTGCTTGGCATCATCTTTGTAGCCCAGTTGCCAGAGACAACAACCAATGCCAATACGCGGATCCGGATCGACAAGATCTGGTGTCTTTAATAGGATATCCTGGTATGTCGTCAGGGCATCCTTGTAGTTGTGTAGTCCGTACAATGCGCGGGCTTTACCCATCAGTGCCAGCATATTTTTGCCTTGCGAAACCTTGCTAGCCTGCTCAAAAGACTTCAAGGCGCTTTTGAGAAGGTCGGCTTTGGCCTGGTCAATAGGGCCACCGCCAGCAGCTTTCGAAGGAGCCTGTAATGAGGCCTTGAGAAGCTGAAGAACACCGCGGGCTAAGAATAGTGGAGGGAAGGCGGGATTTATACGCGATGCCTCATTGAGAGATGAAGTGGCAAGTTGGAGGTAGTGGTCTTTAGTCTTAGCTTCAGACAAAAGAGCACCCTCAGGAGGGACACGGGGTGCTTCCCGGCTCTTGCGCAGGTACATCCAGCAGACACAACTGATGAGGCTCAGCTTCTCGACGGGTGTTGTATCCTGCATGGCATTGCTGCCCCGATTAAGGACCTCGATGGCACGGTCAGTCTTGTTCTGTTTGGCATAGGCGAGAGCAATAGTCATCCAATATAGCCGCGCAGTGTGCTCGTTTTCGAACATGTCACAGAGCTCCGTGGGGTCGTCGACTAGGTTGTTGAGGTCGATCTCGACATTAATAAAATCATCATCTTCCTGAACCGGGACTTCGATGGTGCCAGGGATATCGGAGAATCGCTTGCTAACCGCGTGTGTAGGAGCTGTGCCGTTGGCCGCCCCATTGAGGTGGCCATTGCGGGTGGGAGTCGTTGTCGCCATCGCGTACTAAGAGAGCAAGGAGATCGGTATGAGGTCGGCGTGTGTTTAGAAGGGCGGGCGACGGGGGATAGAGGCGTCGAAGAGAGGCGAGGTGATGCGACGCGACGGACCGGAACCGACAAGGGAAATGTCAAGAGACAAGACCAGAAATTAAGGCTATAGTGCACGAATCATTGCTAGAAATAGTACACCTCTGCAGTAAGCAGTAAATTAAAGAGAGGATGAAGGAAGGCGTAGTCGTCTATAGCGTGTGTTAGTTGGGGAAGAAATGAAGAACCTTGAAGGTATTGTAGGTTTGGACGTGGATTAAGTAAACGACGAAGTGCCTTATTCGGTATATTGCTGCAGCTAACTTTCTAAGCTACCCATATCGAGTGCAAGGCTGCAGATTCCGCGCTGCTGCTTGCTGGTGGATCCCCTAAGCCAGCAGGTGGGGACCGTGCTTAAACTACATCCAATGAGATCGCACTGTATTCCTTTGGATGCTACTTATGAAAGCAAGACATTTTATATACTTCAATGTAATTGAAATCACACCCACCACTGCTTTTCTAAGAAATAGATATATACAGTTACCTGACCAGGAGATATGTTAGTTCAGTTAACACCAACGTCTTGTTCCCCCGAAACTTCGCATATCCAAACTAGAAGCAAGATATACCGCCAGAGCCACCATCAACATATAACGAACTATACGCATAAGAAAAATTGGGGGACGCTTTTTCTAGCAGCTATGCAAGTGAACTAACAGACCGAGAAAAAGGCAGAAAAGTCCTACAAGTTAGAAGAAAGATACTTACTATCTATACAGTATACGCATATAATCAAAGTGTTCCTTTGTTTATTTTTATTTTTTTCAGGCCAATGGCCTCTTGTTGCTGCCAAGGGGGTCTGTTTCCTGAATACAATACTCTTGTTTCCTATCAATTATCAATGTTCTTTCACTTCATAGGTGTAAGCCAACGAACCTTAGGCTTAATCTTTCCTATTTTCAGCAGAATGAAATTATAACAATCCTTTTGTTTTTGTTTTGTAACTTAGCCTTCTCTCATTCATACATAAAAGCAATGACTAGGCCGACTTGCAAGTCGGAACAACTTACAACTACAAGCATCTTGCACTCAATCTTGAAGAATCATATTTACACCCACGTGAACATCCTCTATTCCTATCGATTACATACTCTATATTGGACCTTCCCAATGAACAACCAAACTCCTCAGTGGCTACAGGCCTACCAGCAACCATTTGTCGAGCAGCACAATGTCCGCTGTGAGCAAGGACATATTCACCAAGACAACATCCCTTCAGTTGGGGCTGTTCTAGTCAGGCTGAATGCATCCCTGGAACTTGAGCTCCTACTGGACTTTCGCTCCCACACCGTGCAGCATGGTGGTACCTGGGCCTTTATCAGTGGCAACTTTAAAAAATGCACTGATGCAGACTCACTGAGCACGGCTTTCAGGGAATGTTTCGAGGAATACAATATTCCGCCTGATCAACTCAGACCCCTCGGTATTGAGTATAAAAAGGATCACGGAGGCATCAAGTACCTCACGTACACATACGTCTTTATTGAGTATAACTCGCCAGACGGCCAAGCGCCTGCTCCCAGAAGCCACGAGTCATTGCAATCTCAATGGTTCGGTTTGAATGAGATCCCGATGGACGTAATCCCATACATTAGAGAAGATGCCCGTTTCCTTAAATATATTCTTTATAACCAGGTTTGGCCAACGCTCCTCGAGGCCCGAGGCGTAGAGCCCTCAAGCGTTATATCCCACCATCCTTGGTCACAAGAAGACATAAACCAGGAATATGAGCAGGCTCAGGCTCAGGCTCAGGCCCAGGCCGAAGTACAACAACAACAGCAGCAGCAGCAGCAGCAGCAGCAGCAGCAGCAGCAGCAGCAGCAGGCGCAGACACAACAGCAAGCTCAAGCTCAGGCTCAGGCTCAGGCTCAGGCTCAGGCTCAGGCTCAGGCTCAAGCTGAGGCTCAAGCCCAGGCTCAACAACAAGCCGAGGCACGTCAGCGGGCTCTGGAAAGACAGCAGCAGCAGCTTCAGGAATACCGGCAGGCTCAAGCACAACGACAGGAGCAGATTGAGGCACAACAGCAACATTCAGCACCCACTCGGCCAGCGCCTGTGCCTGTGCCTGTGTCTACCGGTGGCCTCTTCTATCAGCCTCCTCGGGCGGCTCCTACGCCTACCCAAGCTCCTATGCCTGCTCCTATGCCTGCTCCTATGCCTATTCCCATACCTGCCCAACCCACACCCGGGCCTGCTCGACCAGCTCCCACGCCAACCCAAGGTACCATGCCAGATCCGTTTCTCGGCGACCCCTTCGCGGGCACGTTCTTCGAAGAGGCTCCCCTAGACGTTCCCATGCGCACCCCCCAAGCGGGGATGTTCTTCGACGAATCCCCTCCCGAGACCGTTAACAACAACAATGGTCAGGTCCAGTATCCCCCCCTTACCTTAGAGGCCATTATCAACACCTCTAACACTGGTGGCCACGTGGCCTATCCATCCCTTCCTAACCTCCCTCAATCATGGCAGGACGCAGTGCAGCCTTTCAGGCCACCTACGGAGCCCTCGGCTTCTTCATCTTCGGACAACAGTTATGGGGGGGAAACTGAGGTGGAGAGTTATGGTGGGACAACTGCCAATAATAGTGCCAACCCTACTCCTGAGCGGCGCGTAGCTGGTAATGAGGATGTTGAGATGTCTGATGCCAGCAGCTCGCCGGAAGAAGTCTCGCCTACCCCGCTAGCACCCCAGCGGGCTGCCCAACCGGCAGCTCCAGCTCCAGTCCCAGCTCCAGCTCCAGCTACGCAACCGATTCCTCGACCGATTCCTCGACCGGCTCCTCGACCGGCTCCTCGACCAGCCCGACCGACTGCCCAACCGGCTGCCCAACCGGCCCCGGCTCCAACTCCAGCTCCAGCTCCAGCTCCAGCTGCCAAAACCGAGGCCCCTAAGCCCCAGCAAACAGGTGAGACCTCCCAGCCATCGACGATGTCACGCTTTCTAGGTTTATTCCGACCCTCCAGCTCTGCGGCCGCGGGTGCCACGCCCGCGGACGCCCAAGCCGGTAAGCGCAAGGCCGAGGGGTCCGAACAAGCACCTCCGGCCGTGAAAAGGACCCGTGGGAACACAGGTCAACCCCTTCCCACGCCGGCTGCGGTACCTACCAACACGGCCCAGCCTGCTCAGTCCATGGCTCAACCGATGGCTCAACCTAGTATGCCCATGGCCCGACCCATGGCCCAACCTAGCATGCCCATGCCCCAGCCCGTACCTCGGCCCGGCACGCCTCAAGCAATCGCTCGACCCCTGAACATGAACCCCTTCATCTCGGACTCGGGAGACCCTTCCCCGTTCTCCCCCCCGTTTGCGCTACCCCAGGCACCACAGCAAGCAGCAGGCCGAGGGGCGCCCCCCTCAGCTCGGCGTCGAGCTAGGGGCGCTCTGTTTCCGCCGCCACAGCGTCGCCATGGGCAGCCATAGTGCGTAGGTAGCTCTGGGGTAAGGGCCCAGTCAAAGTCGTGACCGCTAAGTCCCGCTCCTCTTTTCACATCACATGCCCTAAAACCCCCTCTCTCCTTAATCCCATGGACTTTTGTTTCTTATAGGTGGTATGTTAATACAATGTAGCTGTTTTGACAAATGCACATGTTTATATAATCATGGGTGAGTCTTAGACTGAAAAGCGTCAACTGTGGAATAGTATAACTAAAACCGTTAATCATAGGCATAATGTTAACTCTGTTAAAGGATATTGTAGAATGTGACTTGCGGATTTGGTATTTAATAACGAACCGCTAACTATGGTTTCGCCGGCCTTATAATAACTGTTATGCGAGAATCTCTTCTATGTTTGCCAAATATTCGTCATCTGTCCCATGCAAATTTTTTATGCAGGTGAATTGTAACCACCCAGCGTCCCCGTAGAATTCCAGAGCGCAGCCCCAACTATGCCTCTTCATCGAGTCTCATTATTAAGCTAGTCTAAATGGGTATCGCTAATCATCAAAGATGTTTATTTGGCATGCTTTCGGAAAGCGAGCAATTCGGAAAGGCTTGGTAATGGACAACCGTGCTTTAAAAACTCGTGCTGAAGTAGTTCGTCGGCCGAAGCACGGCTCTTGACATCCACGCACAAACAGACGGACAGGAAAGCTTTCAGCTCCTTACTGAGCTTCTCTGGCTTCTTGAGGCGAGGGGTGCCATTGGTAGCGATAAGATAAAGAGCCTTGAGGGGCTCTTCATTAAGATAGGGAGGCTCGGATTCAATCATCTCAATTGCCATGATGCCCAAGGACCAAATATCAACCTTGGGGCCGTATTCTTTCTGCTTGACGACTTCAGGAGCCATCCAGTAAGGCGTGCCAACCATAGTAGCTCGCTTCGATTTAGTCTCTGTAAGTTTGGCGCAGAATCCGAAATCGGCTGTATCTAGTTAGCCGGATGTATTCAACTCGAACGGTGGAAAGATAAACACTCACTAATCTTCACATTTCCGCGGGCGTCTAAGAGAACGTTGTCACTCTTGATATCGCGATGGATGATATTCTGAGAGTGAAGATGTTGCAATCCTCGGCAAGTCTGAATTTTGTTAGAAAGACTGGGTTTATAGCATAATAGGCACAGCTAACTTACCTCGAGGCAAATCGTTGAGATCTGTTCCTCAGTGATGACCGGGTTATTATCAATAACGTCTGTCAAAGCACCACCCTCCATGTATTCCATCACAACCCACAATTCAGAATTGTTATTGCGAAGAAATGCGTCGAGGAAATTGACAATGTTTCGGTGCTTGCTGTCCTTCATGACCATGATCTCATTGACGATCAGCTCTTTGCGGGGTTGATGCGCCAAGTCCATCTGTTTGATGGCAACCTGAGCTCGAGATCCGAAGTTGCGTAGAACGTCGCGGGCAACCGGTGAGACGGCACCTTCCTTGACTTTTGCCACATAAACTGATCCGGAAGCTCCTTGACCAATTTTCTTTTGCTTTGAGTATGACATGTTAGGGTCATCTTTGGATACAGCTTCGATCAGTTTTGCCATAACTTCCTTCTCGGACATTGTTGACATTCGAACATCCTTCCGCTCCGGGGGAGGCTTGGCCGTGAGGGCTGCCTCAGCGGCTCTGATACCATCGTTCTGTTGAGTTTGACTTGGTTTTGCTGGAACATTTAATGGTTTAACGGAAGGACCCGGAAGGCGTGATGGGGATTGGTTCTGGCCATTTGTACGGGGTTGAGAAGATCCGTTGACGTTGTTCGCGTTTGGATATCTTGAAGTGGGCGATGACTGATCGGCTCGTGGCGGCGCACGCTGGCTACCTTGATTACCCTGTGGGTCTCGGGGCACAACGCTCGAGCCGGGCTGTTGTGCCATTGGCGGCCTTGAAGCTGATGAGGTAGGCGGTGGAGGGGCAGGTCTCTGTTTTTCACGGAGGCCATTCGTCTGGTTTGTAGGCTTTGGCGCCGGGGGTGGTGCTCGCGATGGGTTGTATCGCTCTGACGGTGGAGGTCCACCATATCCACCAATCTCTTGTTTAGCTAAAGGTGTCTTCTTTTGTGGGATTGAGGCATTGTAAGCTTCCTGGTCTCGTCTACTCTGCTCTTCTAGCTCCCGCTGCCGATCTAGTCTCTGGCGTTGCTCCTCTCGGGATGAATCAGGTGGAACATAGTTTGGCGCCATATTCTGCATCTGCTGTCGCTGCTGGGCTGGATTCTCCGGCGGCGGCGGACGTGGGGGTGCATTCTGCTGTGTGGGTATATTCCCATAACTGCTCTTTTGCTGTGGCGGAAGAGGTCTCGGAGGTGCGACAGAAGCCCCACCGGCATTATATCCAAGCTGCTTGTTTCCTTGACTACCCGGAGGGGGGGTTGGCGTTAGGCTAGAATACTGTTGGGGGTTCTCTGCTCGCTTGGTCAAATCCGAATAGAAGTCTAGAACTTCAAAAACGGCTTGTGGGTTTCGTTCGTAGTCCTCTTTCGTGATAGCGGAGGAGTTCAATAACTTCGACCATTCCGGCGGCAACCCTACGAATTGTCCAGTTTGTGGATCGAAGCCAACGTGGACGGCATGTGAAAAGTTTGTAGGATTGCTTACCCCGCCCATAGTGGGACATCGGCCATAGAGAAGATCAATCCAGTCATAAAGGTCATCATCCGACTTGACTCGTATATGAAGTGTCCTAATCGAGTTGTCGTCGTCGCCGGGGCTGTTCGATGACCCATTGACGTGTCTCTTAATCTCAAAAATGGTGCCGGCGGCCTCCACCCTGCCAACGTTGACAACATCCTTGAGATATAAGGTGTATGATACCTTGCCACCTTCTGTCTTGTGGAAATCAAGGTGCTCTTTGCGCAGTATGAGGTATTTCTGCTTCCACGGCTGGATGAAGTTACGACTCTCCTTGACCTGCGCCCAGCCTTCTTTGATTATAGCGACGCCACCCATGCCATCTGTCTGATTTGATCGTTCGCGCGCCAAGGGAAGGGAAATCGTCGAGCCAGTATATGTGGAAGTAGCAGTGCGTGTTATAGGGGATCCGACCATATTCGCCATGCTTCCTGGCATGTTAGTATTAGGGGTCAAGTTAAGTCGTGGTCTGTCAGTTGGCGGCCGAGGCGCCGGACCAGGGTTCATGAACTGGTTGTTCGAATACATGCTATTGTTATGAGTGGGCTAGTTAGCTAGTGTTTGTGACTACATTGGGGCCTTCCTCGGGATCCTCAGATGACTGTAGATTTCTGGAGCGCAATTTTGGTTGACATCGACAACCGAATAGGGGGGAAGTTGATTGCGCGATTGCCATGTACCAGTGCACGTTTGGCGTCATGGTAGACTAATTGGCAAAACGTCCAACGTACCTATTTGGTGCCGACATTCTGGGCAATATGTCGTATTTAGTTGACCTAGGGCTTTATCGTGAAATATACGCTCGTTGGGCATCCAGACAAGGTGCGCCCTTTGAATGAGATCCAAGAGCCTAAAGCGCCACTGTTTGGTTTCTCGGAGCTCGCAATCTGGCAGCCGAAACGAGCAGGCCTTTGACTACGAGAAGCGTATTATTCCGATAATCCAGTCGGTGGGAGGAGAGCCTTCTATCATAGGAAAGTGAGCGGCGGAGGAGAACGGGACACCAACAGGTAGAACACCCTGACGCAGACTCGACCTAGGAAGGGTGTGCTGGCGAGTCGGTCGGGTTGGTTGGTGGGTGCTAAAAGACAACGGTTCAGGCTTGCATCCGAAACCGTGCTGGAGTGATCACAACCAGAAATCAATGCGATGCGATGCTATGCTAGAGATGGACGTCCCGGTGCCGAGATGGCTGCTGGGAATCCGGGGTCGAGCCGTATTTATTGGCCTTGACCGACTGGAGAGCGCGAACACTTGCCAATACCTGTTGGATAGGTGCACATGGGGATCCGTAGCTGGCTACTAGACGTAGGGTTGGAATGCAGGCTGCCCGGCCTTTACATGTGTGTAGAAAAGAGGGTTGCAAGATGTACAGTACAGCTGGGCAATTGGGAATAGAAGGGGATGTTATTATTCCAAAAGGGCAAAAGGGCGAAGGAGGGTCATGTTGTTGGCGGGGGGGCTGTCGCGGGATTGGTTGGAGGTTGGAAGGGTCACACTTGGGACAATGACCACCTAACAGCCCCTGCCCCTCTTACCCCCAGCTTATTAGGTAGGAGATTCAGGGGACACTAAAATAGCCTTGTACTAATCACAACACCATTAGGTAGGCATGGACAGTACTACAATCAATGTTAGGACAGTTAGGAGGTAAGGTAGGTACTACATACTAGGTACAGTTTAGGTAGTTGGTAGCTAGCTACCTCCTAGTTATCTGGGTAGGACCGTAGGTACCGTAGATAGCGCAAGGGACAAGATCGAGGTAAGAATACCTACCTCACTACGTAATGTGTAGATAAACGAGCCTAACTAACTACCTACCAAGGCACGTATAATATTAATCTAGGTACATAGATTGTTAGGCATTTATCTAATAATGTGCCTGCATCCATTAAATACACGTCAAGACCAAATTCTGGTTGAGGAATCCCTTACAGGCTTGTTACTCCATTACATGATTGCCACTTGTAAGAGCGGAATAATTATGTAGGTAGGGCGGCCGTTTTAACAGGTCGCTTCTCATAGGTATCTGTAAAAGCACATGAGTATCCCTACCATGCCTACAGCTAGTTCCACCCTGCTTACACAAGGCGGCTATATATTTAAAGTGCTGCGTCTAAATGCTCTCTATTCGAGATTTAAGACCTACGTAGTGAAAGTTAAAGCGTAGGCGCTTAAGTTACTATGTAGAATAGGATGCATCATACCTCCCAACATGCATATATTATAGTTACCTATCTAGGAGAAGGTCGTAGTGCAGATTTCAAGGCTGGCTCCCTATTTGGTACGAAAACTCCGCTAGCCGGCAGCTATTGGTGGTCGGAGACCCGTTTTCCGAGGCTTGCGGCGAAGGAAGCTCTTTGCCCCAACGCGCCGAGAAAGGGGCCGTCCCACACTCCCAAGATGATGCATACCTACCTACCTACGCATACATACATTACATACATAGATGCTACACTCGTTTTCGACCTTGTTTGTACGTACACAGAACGAGGCCGACAGGTGAACAACAACAGATTTTCTTTCTTGCTTTGCATAGGGTAGTAATGGCCTTTGAGGCAGCGAGTCATCTTGCCGGCAGGATTGCAGCTGCTCGGTGTAGATACCTACCTAGGTAATCGTTTACAGGTATCCGAATACTACCTATACGGCGAGACCTGGCAGTGCAGGCCCCAGGGATGGAGGTAAGGAAGCCCTATCGATGCCTCGCTTATGCAGAGAAAAGCTTCTCTAACAAAGGCCTACATGAGCTACGCAGCAAGTCGGATTACCTGTTTGCCACAAAACAGGAGTTGCTCCATCTGTTCGCACCTATTCCCGCTATTGGGGTACCCGTCGGGTTAGGAAGGAGGTCTACTGCTGTACCATAATGTCGATTACATCCATTAAAATGACGGTCAGCTTATACTCTAGTGAGCTCTAAGTTTGAGCAAGCAACCCCTTGTTTATTGATACGAAGGGGCGATTACTAATTCTCGCATGTCGTGTATTCATTTTTTTATCGAAGCCTTACGAGACAATAAGTGCGTATAGCAACGTTGATGCAAATAGGTAGATATCTCCTCTTCTACCGAACTCCGTCCAGCTACACCTACCTACCTGGTAAATGCACGCATCTTGGCCATTAATACCTTCTAAGCGCAAACAGACCCCCAATGCCTACCTAGGTACAGTATCTGGCAGTAAGGTATAGGCGCGCGTCGCATCGCAGTGCAGCCGTTTCATAAATAGCCTGGCCTCACTTTGCCTCAGCGCTGCGGCGGAAAGCAGACATGACCTGATTTTAGGCGATCGTAGATGCACATGCGGCAGAAATGGCCAATCACGGAGCCCGGATCCACGTTTAGCGAGCCTCTCCGCTGCCGGACACTGTGATCAGCGGTAAAACAAAGCGCCTTTGTTTCTGGTTCGTAGATCTGTCACAGCCCCTGCTGGCTCTCCTCATCATTGGTTCCATGTTACTGCCGCCATTACCAACACCATGCGCACATCTAATTCTATAGAATATTTTTATTTCAATGTTTAGTAACTCATTTTGAGAGGATTCAGGATCACCCACATGTTTAACACCAGCTCGATGACTATTGTACCGTGATGACTGCGATACCTGATTGAGCTGTGTCAGGAAATATTGATGTTTCTACATTTAGGTACTGATGTAAGAGTTATCCCATTTACCACATATAAATTGACTTATGAAAGTGGATAAAGGAATGTAATAGGTATACTGATTATTCGGATACTATGAATGACTTGCCGAGCTATGAAGTCTTCTACAATTTCTTTATTGGAAGATAGTGCTCAGTACCTATGTAGATGGGAGCAAGCCGTGTTTGTAGAGGTGCGGTATCGTAGGGGCTTATCGCCCCTCATTGAGCTAAGTGCGAAAGTGCCCCACGATTGAGATCCATCTATGTAGGTACCTATCGCTGCTAGGTAGACCCACGTAGTTTTGTAGTTTGGGATCCACTAAAATTTTCGAGATTGAACTCTATCTACCATGGCACAAGTCTTCCTCCAGACATTACCACTGGAATAACAATTGACACGATAGATCCCTCCGACAAAAATCGCATCCCATATCCGAATCGGCCTCTTATAGCCGCCCCTTCTCAAAATGGTGTCGCATAGGAATCGTTCTTTAGCTCAAAAGACAGCTCGTGCTAAAGAGAAGCGGGAGAGGAGATTCGGTAGGAAAAGAGAGGAGAAGAGAGACCCAGCTCTGAGGATAGCTCGACTCGAAAAAAACAAGCCAGTCACCCTAGACCAGAAGAGAGTTTGGGACGATGTAGACGACGAAGAGTTAACGAGTAGCGTGGACGTGCATGCGCTTAGGCGACGGCGTATCCAGCAAGCAGAAGACGCCGAGCGGGAGGCGATGGAAGCTGCGCAACCGGGAGAAGATCATGACGACGAGGGCGATGCCGATAGCATGCTAGACTCCGATGAAGACGACAACGACAAAGATTCCGACGAACATGAAAACGCAGCCACCCGATCACGCCCCAGAGAGAATAGTCTAGCGCCATCCATTGCGTCGACATCCAATATAGACCTTACACCCGAATCCCTACTCGCTAAATTCCCATCCCTTTTCTCAGAAAACTCTCGTCCTCGGGAACCGAAAAGTGAGTATACACGCCCAAAGGCTGAGCTGCTATTCCGTTTCCATTTGCCTCTACATGAACATTATACTGATTTACATGTGACGCAGTCTTGATAACTACCGGGATAGACTCAACACTCCACAAAGAGGCGAGAATTTTTGAGGGGATCATACCAAATTCGAAATACGTTCGCCGGTCCGCACACAAATATGTAAGCACTCTACGCGTTACATTGAATACAGTATGTATGATAAGAGGCTAAAGTCACTTCGTTCGCAGGGACATAAGTATAGCGTCCGTGAAATCACGAAATTCGCGGAGAATCGAGGGTTTTCCTCACTCTTAGTCCTTCGGGAGGATAATAAAAAGCCGGTTGGGTTGGACATCATAGACATACCCTCTAAAATCACCTTCCATTTCAGTAAGCACCCGAATCTAATTTTCGCATACTTCAGTTTGCCCCGCGACCTTTCAATTATGTGCCCCGTTTAGTAATAATGTTCACTAACTGCTCACGAACTATTTCAGGTATAAGTTCTTGGGTTGAAGGTCGAAAACTTGTAAGTAATATCATCCATAATTTGCTCTATATAGAGTTCGACATATTCGTAAAACTTGTTCCGTTTGGGAAGCAAATTGCTGACGGTTGACAAGCCCGGACATGGAAATGCCACGAACCACTATCCTGAACTTCTACTTAACGGTTTCGTAACACCGCTCGGTTTGGTGACGGCAAAAGCCTTACAACTACTATTTCCAGTAGCACCAGAGCTAGCAGGTCGACAATGTATCATGTTTCATTCAAGTCGAGACTACATTTTCTTTAGGAGGTCAGTCTTCTGAACTCTTTTATTCCCCTTTTGGAATGTCTGAGAGCCATAAATTGCCTTAGCAGGCATTTTGGCCTTTGAGACTCGTGCAAACTCCTAAATCTCCAAGAAGTTTCTACTATAAGTGAATATTATTGACTCTAGTGTCGTAAATAGGCATCGCTACATCATAAGGGATAAAAAGCCCACAGAAAAAAATGTCGTTGGGGCAGACGGAAAAGATATGGCAGGAGTCGAGGGGATCCGAGCCGGTGAGTTCAGACCTTCTCACTGAGACTATGGTTCCATTCTATTACTACCAAAACCTAGACGTTACCAGAGAATAAACCACAAAGACTAACTTAATTATTTCTGTAGGATTACAGGAGTTGGGGCCTCGGTTCACTCTAAAGGTATGGTGCATCCCCCCGTTACTATGAGTTAGCCAAGTATTAACTTGATTAGTTACGTCGTATAGACAAAGGAATAGGGAGGGCTGGAAGTGACCCGGCTGACCCTACGCATTGGGAGTGGCAGGCCAAGATGGAGAAGAATCGCAAGCGATTTAATCTATGAATTGCAAGCATTAATTCCTATTCTTTTATGCGAAGTTTAGATAGAACGCATTAAATTCATCGTCTAGGATTAGAGGAGGGAATGAATCAATATCCAGACTTACTGACATAGAAATCGATACTGTGGCACATGCATCACGACTCTTGGGGCTGCTGGAGAGAAATAGGTACGAACAGTATACGGGGCCTAGACTAACTAATTATTAACTAGCCTAATTATACTGGCTGCCTACCTGATTAGCCACCAAGCAAGATAGTGCGGGGCGGGCTGCCACGCATGACCGTTAGTGTAGGTATCTTCAACTGGCTAGCTGACTTCTGATGATGGCTTATCTCCCAGTCTCTCGCTCTCTTTATCTGTCCTGTGACAAGCATGAATGACCATTTCATCACCATCAAATTAACCACCATATTAGGTGATGGTATTGTCACAGGTAGTCCACGCCATGGTCCTAAAATAAAACTACCCTACCATACCTATTATTACGGCCATCAATCTCGCTGCCGGCGGTATCTCGATCGTTTCTGACCCGCCTATCGAGCTCCCAACACGCCCGCCTCCGACGACTCCGACACCAGTATTAGTATCCAGTTGATGCACGTTCCGCCGAACCTTTTTGATCCCTCTTTCTCGGACGGAAAATATGGATCGCCTACGTTCATTATTTCGGAAGGGGGAGGCAGATGAGCAAGAATATAGACCGTTGTATGAGGAAGAGGGCGCCGTATTAGAGCCCGGAAGCGAGGATGAAAACGAGGTCCCTTTCTCGTGGACCGAGTATGGCATTTTCGTTGTACTCGGAGTGGCAATGCTATGGGCCTGGTAAGGTTTCCCTCGCTATCATCCACGGGTTCTTATTCATCTAACTGGACTAGGAACATGTTTCTTGCAGCTGCACCGTATTTCCAGTATCGCTTCCATACAGATGACTGGGCCCTCCGAAACTTCCAGTCCGCGATCCTGTCCGTATCGACACTCACGAGCCTCGGCGGTTTAATATTTTTAGCTAAGAAGCAACATTCGGCCTCATACCCATTCCGGATCAATTCCGCGCTCTACATCAATGTTGTGGTCTTCGCGCTGCTAAGTACGCATTCTCATGACTCTTATTCCTCGGTTTCACCGGGATTCGACTTCCACGTGCTCCAGAAACTCTCTAGGAACAAGCCAAATGTTTACTTGCAGCGGTAGTTGCTAACCTGTGATTCCTTATAGCTGTATCATCAAAGATATTCCTCGATGCGATGCCCACGATCTATCTCGCCTTTTTATTAATTATGGTAGCATCGACGGCATGGGCTTCTGGACTTATGCAGAACGGCGCATTCGCCTTTGCAGCGAGCTTTGGGAGAGCTGAGTATATGCAAGCTATCATGGCGGGCCAGGGTGTTGCTGGTGTTCTGCCATCGCTCGTCCAGGTTATTTCGGTTCTTGTTGCGCCACCCCCAGAGGCTGTTTCGGAAGCAGAAAGAACCGAGCCCGAAAAGGCGACTGCAGCGTTTATCTACTTCCTGACGGCTGTGGCCATGTCAATAGTAGCGCTCTTTGCATTTATTCCCCTCATCCGGCGACACAATAACATAGTTGAGAGCCGACTGGCGAAAACCATGGTAGCATCCATGACCAGCATTGAAGAGGCAGAACGTGAGGCGCGAAAAGAGGTGGGCATGGGCAGATTATTTGGGAAACTGTACTGGGTTTCTGGTGGAGTATTTTTATGCTTCGCTGTGACAATGTTCTTCCCTGTGCTGACCCCAAAGATCCTGTCTGTGACACCACCGGAAGATGCGAACGCCCTACTCCAACCCGCTGTCTTCATCCCTCTTGGATTCTTCTTTTGGAATCTCGGTGACTTGATAGGACGGGCAGTCCCTCTTGTCATATCATTACGGCATCGACCGGTTGCTCTCTTTGGCTTCGGTGTTGCTCGTTTAGGTTTTCTGCCACTCTACATGCTCTGCAATCTCCATGGCCGCGGAGCTGTGATCAATAGCGATTTCTTCTATCTCATCCTCATTCAACTGCCATTTGGGTTGACCAACGGCTGGCTCGCTTCTGACTGCATGATGGCAGCGGGTGAGTGGGTTGATGAGAATGAGCGCGAAGCTTCCGGGGGGTTTATGGCAATGTGCCTCGTGGCTGGGCTTGCCTTTGGGAGCTTACTGAGTTTCACAGCTGCGGGCATCTGATGATTCATGACTGTAGATTTAGAATGCATGGACAGGCGCTGGCGTTACGGTTCTATTACTAATTGTTGGTTTTTATACATAAGGCATCCGGGCATCCGTCAGCGAATCTAAATATATCTAAATGGATTATCCGCATATCAAGCGCGAAATATAGGCCTAGCATTAGGTATTGTTAATGGGGTGTGTCGCGTGTGCGATGATATAAGAGTCACGATCGCTTGGGTGCGCCGGGTCTGCTCCGGGGAATGCTAGCACTAAAAGTCTATTTTACGGCGATCTAGCTCGACACTGTCTGCGCTAGTTGGGTCCTAGATCACGCCTAGATCGTAGCTCTCTACAGCACCCCAAGTCTGCCCAAGGACTGTAAGCCAATCGAAGCCCCCGCCGCTATATTAGCGTAGAGGCGAGACACACCGTATCAAAATAGCAATCGCACATTACTTAGGTGAGCAGCTGCTACCTACTAGTCCACGGTCCAGTGGGCTGCGGGCAGTGCAAAACGGGACTTTGCATAGACGTGAGAGGGAGTAGTCTTGGTGGGAGTGTGTTGGATGTAATGTTGAACAGGACCGACCAGACCTTGTCTACATATAATAAAGCGCGTCATTCCTGGGCGGCCCTCGCGATGTCGCCCGACACTGCTGCTGCTCTGAGCGTCCGCCCGGAGCTAGATTCTTGCTTGGACTCGCATGTTGGCATCATCGCAAACATTTCCCTCATCTAAAGCCGCTTTGGGAAATTACCAACAGACATGGTTCGATGGTAGTCGCTCGTTTTCTTTCCACTATCTTGAATCAGTCTGTCACCCTTCGTCTCGTCTCGTATCGTCTCGTCTTGCCTTGCCTTGTCCCTCGCTTTCTCCAAATTGACTCGCGCGACAACCGCCCCCCCAAGGTTTAAACACCGCACGGTTGGGCGCTCAGTCCAGCGATTGCAAGTTCGGTCTTGGACGACTTCATTGCATCGCCTTTTAAACCCCCTCTAATATTATAATTCTTAATCCTTAAATATACTCCCTCTTGATAATGGAAGCAATATGGAGGCGGCGATCCAGGTCAATCGTCCGGAACGACCCCTTTTGTAATGGAGAGCTCGAGGCTAACACGCTTCGGGAATGTGAGGAGCTCGTGAACAATCCTCGGTGCGTCAATTTCAAATACGTCGCAGAAGGCCGGGCGAACGTCGTGTTCTCTATCTGGGAATCAGGTGATTCAGGGGCCAGAAAGGGCCGGTTTGAGGGCACTCTACTCCGCGTTCCTAAGGCGACAGTAGGTGTGACGCCTTGCGACTACGAGACCCTCCAGGACTTTCACGAGCACCAGGTCGAGGACCGTGTCGGCCGCCAGTATCTCGTTCCCCAGGCCCTCATTCAGATATCGAAGGAAGTTGCGCAAGTACTACACAAAAAGAGGAACAAGGCGGACGAGAGTAAGATCCAGGCTGGCTACGCAATGCTGATCCAGGACATGAGTGCTTCGCCGGGCTACTCAGTTCTCGAATTCAAACCAAAGTGGCTAGCACAGTCGCCGCTTGCCTCGCCGGGTGCAAAGAGATGCCGTACATGTGCGCGCGAGGCATTCCGTAATCACCAGAAGCAGGCTGAGGGGCATGCAGTATCGGTGCCGATATGTCCACTTGGCCTGGTGCATGAAGACCCCGAAGTAGTGATGGACACCATCAGGCGTCTCGCGCCAAAGTGGACGGATCAGGGCCACAAGCGGTTGTTTAATGCTTTCAATAAAAGCGGAATCTTAGAGAAACTCCTCGAGTTACAGACGAAAGGAGACCCCGACCGAGCACTCCTGGACGACCCGTCGGACTCTGACTTCGGGCTCGCCATGACCCTGCGGGACTGCTCGTGCTACGTCCGCATGCCCGACGACGTCAATCAAGACTTGGAGATCAAGCTAGCGGATGTCGACAAGAAGAACTGGGAAGAGAAGCAAACGTACTGGCAGGAGACTCACTGGAACCTGGTTGACAATGGCTGGTATACATGCGAGGAGCAAGTCAACCCACCCGTCGAGACAGCGTGTGTTTTGAGTAGGCCGACGCCTGCATAATAATAATAATAAACAAAAATACTCTACGTTATTCGGCGCTAATGGGTGTAGAGAGGACCCGATTGGAACGATAACAAGATCGACGAGGATTCTACTACTACTAAGACTACTATGATACGCCCTTAGAATTTCACCAATGATTTAATGTCTTAGTATATAGTACGGGTAGAAGCATGGGAAGCTTTTCCCGAGCAATGAAATCTGATTGGATCTCAAATATTTTAGGGGGCTTTCCCGAGTGTTTATTTTATTTTTATGTAGATACTTCTAGACCGAGGGGGCCATTTCACGGGTTCGATTTGTTTTATCGAAAACCGAAACCAGGCTCCGGACACATTCTTTTCCCCGCATCCCACGTACGTCTCACCGCCAGCAGAACCCATGTCGATGCGGGAGACAGGCCACTCAGAGGCTTCCCGTGATATATATCAGATCTACAAACCCACCAACAGTAATAGTAAAACCCACCGGTTGCGTCCTGGTTGCGTTGTGTTGTGCTCACGGGGCAGTGGATGCGTGATGTGGCAGTACGCCGATGGCAAAGCCACCTCAAGGTGGATGTAGGTGTGCTGGACCGATGACAGTTTCTGTTCTAGTCGCTATCAGCTCGCCTAGCGAGGTTGGGTTTTGAGGGGAGGGAAGACGGCTTCGGTGAAGGAGCCTCTATCAGGTGCTTGCCAATGCCACCATTGCAATCCGTATGTGTCTATAGCTACATATCGTGTCTTATGATATAAGCGTTGGTGGGATGATGAACTGATGGGCATCCACGCGACCAGGCGAGCAGGCATGGATTGAGCTCGAACACACCATTATTTTTGTTTGAGGGTAGGTAGGTAACTAAGTAGGTGTGGTGGAGGGGAGCGGGGGTCCAGTATAAGTTGTGCTAATAATACCTAACCTACCTAAGTAAGTAAGAGGTAGGCAAGTTAATTGAGTCGTGTGTTGCGTCCGTGGGTCCGACGAGGAGAAACCGGTTGCGTCCACCGCGTCTTCTCCAGCTCTTCCGCCACACGCTAGCGATAAACAGTCACTATAACTGGCCCATTAAGTCCATTAAACCCATTAAACCCCCCCTTTATGTGGCTGTCACCAGCCAATCCGGATCCGCCCGCTGCAAAATATTCTGCACTAGACTAGCTTTTCTTTTCAAACGATCCACGATCCTCGATAAACTCCGAGGGTAGCGGGCAGCGCGCACTGCATTTGCACACCGACCCTTTTGCTAGAGAGTTCGACAGGTCGAGAGCTTCTGGCTGGAGCGAAGAACTGGAGCTAGGGCACCTCCCTTGTCCCACTCAACACCCCTAGCAGTCCCCCAGCTAGAGACCTTGCATAGCGTCATTTTATGCACCAGGGCAGAGAGGGCAGAGAGGGCAAAGAGATCAAGCACATACCGAAAAATCCGTCCCGCGCGTCGACCGACCTTTTTTCTCCATCCCCGGGTCCTCAGTTAGCCCTTACTAGATTGCTCTATCAAGCCGAGATTCTTTCCACTGAGCCGGCGCTCTCTCCCACCATTCAATCCGTCATAATCCTCTCACCCTCTTTTTCAATTCCACCTGAATTAGTCCTTGCGCCTCGCCACTTTCCACGATCCCGCTTCTTCGAGCCTCTGACTGAGCATACACTCTTTTTTACTTACGCCATCGACGACTTCCCCAAGCGATTGATTATTTGCTGATTATCCACTCTATCACTTATCGATCAACAATCGACGACACACATACACACATACGCATACCTACACTATATCACGTCACGTCACGATACGATACGATAAGATACGAGTCGAGAGGAGACGAGACCAGACGATTGACTTAACGATGCGCATCTAGCACTTCCCAAAGCTAGCCCTAACCATGGCCTTCAACTTCAACTGGTCGCCCCTCGCAGCCGATGCCGAGTTCTACAAGCGGGCACAAGAGCTCTTGACCAGCGCCCTAAACAAGTACCCGAAACCGCCCATTATTGTCGATGACATCCTCGTCACCGAGTTCAACCTGGGCTCCGTGCCGCCGGACCTCGAGATCCTCGAGATCGGAGACCTTGCCGAAGACCGGTTTCGCGGCATATTTAAAATGTGCTACTCGGGCGATGCTTTCCTGACGCTACGGACAAAAGTTCAGGTATGTGTGGTTCTTCTACTGCATTTCTACCTGTGTATTCGCCACACCGTAAGACGCTTTAAGGATAGAGCTTCGGACTGCAAGAGAGAAACATACCCATCGACAGTATAGTGCTGCTGGGCAATTCTGCCATTCTACGTGCGAGGATCGCATCTCATTCCAATTACGTCCTAAGCGAGCGGGGTCTCTTGGAAGATGGGCGGTTCTGTCAATTCCGCAAGTGCATTGCTCTAGGAGCTAAGAGCTATGGGGTAGTCTCTCACGAGACCCGAAGTCGAAGCCTCTTGCCCCTCTCTTCAGCCCACTCCCACTTCCCAGACTTCCCTTGGAAATGCCACTCTTTTTAAAATGTTTTGTTTCGATCGCCGTGGGAATAATGCTACTTGCTATGGTGCTCTGTTTCTTTTTGGAGCTAAGCATGAATTTCCCAAATGAGTCACAGGGGTTCGCGCTAGGAATGTTTCTTATGTTCTCCAACTAAGATATGTTCATGCATCCTATTATATCAGTTGCTAATATGGTTACAATATAGGCCAATCCATTAAACACGTACCTCTCGGCCAAGCCAACCTTCACATCACCACAACCCTTGGCAGCCTCCGCTGGCTTGACAATACCATTGTCCATCACCCTATCTGAAATTAAGCTATCCGCATTCATCATCTTAGTCTTCTCTAAGCAAAAGGGCCTCACCCTAGTCTTCCGCAATGACCCCCTGGAATCTCTCAAGGTCTCATCGACCTTTGATTCGATCCAGTTCGTTCGCGACTATCTTCAGAGGACCATCGAAGGTCAACTGAGGAATTTGATGATGGATGAACTGCCAGCTATTATACATAAACTATCGCTTCGACTATGGTGTCCCGACCAAATACCCAGGGACGAGGAGATTGTAAAAGAGAATGTTGAAGATGAGGCTGTTGTAGATCCTTTCGCCAACCCACCCGTCGAGGCAGTTGATTCACATGGCCATGTCCTCGATGCCAACGACATCGAATCCTTATCACTAGATTGTGGATCCGGGCCGCAATCCCTCTTTTCACAGAAAAACATGCTGAGATTAGCAGCTTTGACTGATTCTCATCGGACGTTGTCATTGTTCACCCCAGGTATTCGCGATGCTATGTTTAGGGCCTGGGCTGGCCCTACGGACCGACACGATGGCGGTATGTCTACTCCTGTTGTAGCACCTACCTTATATCGGATGCCCTCTACGCATGGTAGTTCGACAATCTATACATTTACCGATACCGGTAGCATAGATCAGGGCTCTGTACCTTCAAGGCCGTCGATGGTCAGTATCAACTCGGCTACCGCTGGGCTTACTCTGGGAGCTGGAAAACATTCGAGAAATCTCCGTAAAAAGAAGACGCGCGTGGTCAACCTACGGCGGCCGAAGACAGGTAGTGAGACAAGCAGTGACATGGGCGATACCGTAACAGATACGGTCTCGGTCACTGGCCCTATGTCCGAACCTATTCTACCCACATCAATCCCCGAAGAGGTTGAAGAAGAGATACCATCACCTCAAAATTCTACCCGGGCCCGGTTCGGCGGTGATAGGAGGCCAGCATTGGCTAGAGCCCCGTTAAATATGGACATCTATCAGGAGCCGATCATACCAGGCGAAGCACCTACTACGATACCTACAGTTAGTGAGAAAGTGCCCTCTAGTCACATAGAAAGGGCGATACGGGCAGCTGCTTCATCTAGAAGACACGATTTTGAACAATCAACGCCCGCAAATTCAGAAACCTCTTCCGTGATGCTAGAACAAGCTTGGATCATGAAGATGGCGGATGAAATCGCTCGTCGTGTATACGACGAGAAACAACGGAAAGAGAAGCTATGGGAGGAGGGTGACGAAGCACCGCCACCAGCTTACCAACCGACTCAGTAACTACCCAGAGACCATTGGATCCCTCATTCGAATTTTTTCTTTGTTCTTGTTCATTCTTTCGGGATACATACACTATACCATGGCACGCGGCGTTCTACATTTTGTTGGTGGATTACATTATCATTTTTAATGTTTATTTTGCGATACAGGCTGCAAAGCAGCGGCGTTAAGGGGCGGCGAGTCTGGTCGGGGTTCAACAAAAGAGTAAAAGGTTCGGGACGGGAAAATGGATTTGTTGTTCGCCTTGGGGGTATGATGACTACTGAAAAGCAAAACCAGTCCCGAGATTCGGGAAACGTAGGGACGTCGTTCCCTTGTTGGTTTAGCAACGCCACTCCTTTTTTGCTTTTTTTGCGCACAACGCACCATTTCCCATTTTCCGATAAGACCTCGCAGTTTGTCGTCCCTTCACTTAGGAGGGGTTCTTGAGATCGGAGGAGCCACGAATAGAAGGTTGGAAGATATCCGGTAGAAAGACTGGGAGATTCCCGTCGGTGGTATCGCAGCATATACCTTGGGTGAACATATAGCAGTGAGGATTCTAGAGTATTCAGGTGTTTTCGACGGTGGAGGAAAAAGAGAATCACGACAGAACAAAAAACCGAAGAGACGAGAGGAGAAGAGAGAAGAGTAGGGAAATCCCACTCGCTCCCGTACCTATCGTATATACATATGCTCAAAAAAAGAAAACAATTCAAATTGAGATTACTCTATCTACCTATCTATACCTACTGCGCGCGTCCTTGCTTCACTGGGAATAATCTCCCCATTGACCGAGCAAGGCCTTCTTTCACTCACCGCATCGCAACAGGCCCTACCTACATACAGAACAAACTACTGTACATACATACATACCTAGATTGCCGATCTAGGTGGTTTAGAACGCTAGAGCCACAGCGGTGCTGGATCCCCGGCGTAACGAGGGCAGTCCAGTCCTCAACTGTGCTAGCTTACGCACGCAAGACCACCGCAATCGCACCTGCGACCGGTCTTCCTTCTGTGCGGTAGGGTAT
Organism: Nemania sp. FL0031; assembly: GCA_022432375.1. Classification (NCBI taxonomy): domain Eukaryota; kingdom Fungi; phylum Ascomycota; class Sordariomycetes; order Xylariales; family Xylariaceae; genus Nemania; species Nemania sp. FL0031. Next base: position 826,086 of record JAJKKK010000015.1, read on the forward strand.
GTTATGCGTAGGTACGTGGTTATGTGTGTATGTGTGTGTAGTTCCCGTCTTATGTAATCGGACACACACAAACAGCCTGGATCCATCCACATGGGATCCACTCTAGATCTAGCGAGCCCTTCACCGCTTCACCTTGCTTGAAGAACCCCTCCGAATATTTAGGTGGTATTACCGTATGTAGGGACACACGCATACTACGCACACACAAAAAAATTCTGCATGTTTCACTATATTTCACACATACTATTCACGGACCACAGAAGAGGGCAGAACATGAAAGAATCCGACGATGGAGGTTTGACGCTATATCTCGCGTATATTTGGAACGGGGTGTAGTAGTACAGTAGATACCTAGACGACTCCTGCTTATCGCTGTCCACTATGTACGTACGCACGTATGTACAATGGGCACGTGAGTAACTGAGTGGACTCAGGAACCCCGTCGAGCCCATTCTCGTAGCCCGTTCTGCGTCGTATAACCCATCATATTTGTTTTTCTGGTTCCTTCGGCGCCTCCCTGCGAGTTGACGGAGAGCAAGATTGGCGGTGTAGGTACGCATAAGGTAGCTCCACCGCGCCAAGGGTCCATGAACGTAGCATTGTAGCAACAGCAACAATAAGCGATCCTTTAGCCATAACCCGCCTGTCTAGCAAAGGTGTGCGAAGGCATCGTCAGTACTTAGTTATGGTAAGAATATTTTCTACCCCGGTGGCTTCTGGGGAGTTTCAGAGTACCGGGCTTTTCTTGTGTATGTGTGTGTGCCTCACAACATAGGCAGTCCGTCGTGCCACCTTTGCTCTCCTAGTCCGGCGTAGGAATCTTAGCTAGTGCCGTTGGAGTGGTGCGCAGTGTGACGATAAACAATAGTTCACCGCTCGGTGGGGTGCCGACAGGGATGGGCGATGAAGTGTCAAAACACAACGACGAGAATGCATCTTTAGACGCTTCGTTGTCAGTGCTATCTTCTTGGGTGCCATCGGGTCTATCGCCAGAGACCCGAATGCGGATAGTCCCCCCGGGGACTGTTTCCCCAGGTTTTTCTGTTGTCGCTTCTTTCGCGAGCACCTCTGTCAGTAAAGTTATTACCAGCAGGGTCAGAACGCTAATGAGCATTAACACTAAGTAACCCATTTGTTGCGAGTATAGATAGTGTCCATCGAGGGGAGATATGGTATGCTTAAACGCGGGGATGAAATTAGTCGTCGCAGCGTCTCAACAGCTGCCTCAAATAGGCAGCTAAGAGTGGATTCATAGAACTTGTTTGACCAGTAGATGAAGCACTGGTATCTTCACCCGCCAACTAGGCGGCAGAGCTACCGGTGGCAGCAGCAGCCTTATTGCCCGCCTTCAGAGCAGCTAGCTCCTCCTCCTTAGCCTTGACGCCTTTGTTCAACGCCGTGATCATCTGGTGAACTTTCTCCTCGGCCTCACGCAAACACTTTAGCTCAGCCTCCTCGGTCTCCCGGCTGAAGGGCTGGCCTGGGCGAGTCGTGAGAGGGATCATAGCACTGCGCTCCTTGACATCGCCTTCCTTACCAGCGGTAGCCGAGTTGAACGTGCTCTTGCCCTTGCCCTTCCCTTTGCCACCAGTCCCGGGAGCGGGCGTGCCTTTATCGCGGGCACCGGAGGTTAGGATTTTATAGAACTCCTCGAAGGGTTCGTTAAACACCTGCTCTTCGTACGTCCAAGCAACGACCTCCCCGCCGGTGCGCATGGCTTCCTTCTCGGCCTCGTTCCGTCCGTAGGGGTGTAGTCGTAGATGGTGATACAATGTCTGCGGCTTCTCGCCGCTCTTGCTGTCATAGTACAGCTTGATCGTGATCTCGAACTCGCCCCAGCCCGTCTCGTTCACGACGAACGCCTTCTGCGGTTTCTTCCCCGACTTGGCGCTGATCGCTTCGTTCTCTTTAACGATGGTCTCGGCGTCGATGGTGCGCAGATGGTTGGGGATGGACTCGTGGAGCTTGAACTGCACGCGGCGCAGCCAGTAGAAGATGTCGGTGTCCTCGACGCCCTTGACAAACACTTGCCAGGAATGCGTGTGATCGGGCGAGACGCCGACGGGTCGGGGATTGTCGGTGTCGTTGAAGGGACGCGCGGTGGTGCCGTAGACGAAGGGTCGGAAGATCTGTACCCCTTTGACACGTTTGCCCGCTGGCGGCGCCATCGCTAGAGCTTTTTTTATATCTCGTTCCCTGTTTCGGAGAGACGGCAAGCCTGCAAATCTAAGCGATAGGTGCAACTATACAGGCTGTCGCTCTCTCTAACCCGTAGCCGTTTTAGGCACCATATGCTTTTCGAGTATACGACAGTCTTATGTCAGCCACAATCTATGTGGTATTGTATTATCTGTTGCTTATTATATTGAGTATTTGATGAAGTTTAAGTCGATGTGATGAAACAACGAGAAAGTGGCGAGTAGGTAGGTACAGAGTATAGATCTTCAGAGGCATGCGTACAAGGTTGAAGCTGCCGCTGCTAGCCTTGTCAGTTGCGAATTAGACTTTATTATGGGGCTTGAAAAGCTTTGTCCAATGAGTGTTCTCTAAATCTTAGACTCAAGCTAGGATTTTAGTGATGGTTGCTAGCCTTACAGCGAGGTACACATGTATCGTATGATGATGTCGTCGATAAGTTGCGAGCTTCTAATCTCAATGCTATAAACTTAATTGACTTGGACTAAAAAACATGAAATAGAGGTCATTTCTTCAAACCGAAACCATCGTTCTCTTTATAATTTACTCTCTAATCCATCCAATTCCACATTCCACTACGAATAATATACTCCGTTAATACTCCCAACTTTATTCGGTACTATTCATTTATCCTTTGGCTTCACTCGGAGCTTGCAGGAAAAGAATATTCCTCACCTCACCATGTCAGCTGTCAAGAGGCTCATAGTATGCGGGGGCAATGGTTTCCTAGGTTCAAGGATATGTAAAAACGCAGTACAGAGAGGATGGGATGTCACATCAATTAGGTACAATCTTTAACTCTCATACTTCATCTCACGTATACTGACTAACAACCTCCCACAGCCGCTCAGGGGCCCCAAAATGGGACGCCGTGACATCATCCGCAACGCCGCCCCCATGGTCTCACAAAGTGGCCTGGGAGTGCGGCGACATCCTCCGGCCAACAACCTACGCGCCCCTGCTCAAGGGCGCCGACTTCGTGGTGCACAGCATGGGCATCCTGCTCGAGGCCGACTACAAGGGCGTGCTGCGCGGGCAGGAATCCCCCATCGCGGGGCTGCGCAAGGCCTTCACGGCCGCCGCCCCGCGGCCGGGGAACCCGCTCGAGCGCGGCGTCAAGGACTCGGACCCCGACATCCGGCCCCCGGAGACGCGCGCGCAGCTCACGTACGAGAACATGAACCGCGACAGCGCCATCATGCTGGCCAAGGAGGCCGCGGCGTTCTCCTGCGCGGCCTTCGTCTACGTCTCCGCCGCCGGCGGGGCGCCGGTGCTGCCGGCACGGTATATTTCTACCAAGAGGGAGGCCGAGAGCACGATCGCGAGGGAATTCCCTGCTATGCGGAATATTTTCGTCCGCCCGCCTTTCCTATACGATAGCTCGCGGCCTATCACGATGCCGATGGCCGCTATGACGGGAGTAGGTGCTGTTTTTAATGGCGTCACGGGCGGTATCTTCGGTAACTTGATGGGCGCTGCGGGAATCAAGCCCCTGAAGGTGGACGTTGTCGCAGAGGCGGTCGTCCAAGCACTTGCCGACGAGGCTGTGAAGGGCCCGATAGAACCGCCGCAAATCGAAGAGTTGGCGAATAAGGCATGGAGAAGCACAATGCTCTGATCAGCCGTTCAGTTCAGTGCTTGTAATATTGAATGCATAAAAACATAGACTGTACGATAGCTCCATACGCCACGGGTATGCTACTCATAACCGAATTATGTACTCTATCACGCTGGAAATACACACCACTTTCCGAGCAATTTTCCCGTACTATCATATCCTAGTTCCACGCTCGAAACTATCCCGTATCTCTGCCGTGTACTTGTTGTAGAAGCGCGCTAGTTTCTGGTTGAACTGCTTGTTCTTCTCGTTGATATACGTCACGTCGCCATCATCGCCATTCTGCGCCATACGCTCCCTCCTCTTCCGCATCCGCGCATCGTCAGCCTTCTTCAAATCATCCACCAAGCGGTCTATAGCCGCCTTATCAGGCCTGTTCTCGTGGAAAGTAGTCGAGTCGGCCGTCGAGTAGAAGCTGCCATCCTTATCCACGGCGATGAGCTCGCCGTCCTCCGTCTCGATGATGTCCAGCCCCCCCGAGGCGGCGGCCTTCTCGATCGCCTTCATCTTGTCCTTCTCGTAGCGCTCCATGTCCGGCGCGATGTTCTGCAGCTGGCGTTTGTAGATCTTGTTGCTCTCGGTGCGGTCGTCCTGGAAGGCGTTGTTGTCGCGGTGCGCCGCCCGCTTCTTGACGCGCTTGTCCCACCGCTCGCTCTCCTCGACCGTCCAGTCCCATGCGCGCTTCCGCTCGAAGTCCTCGCCGGCTTCCTCTGTCTCTGCCTTCAGCAGCTTGTGCGCGGCAATGTCGCGGCGGCGGTGCACCGCCGTCAGAGCTGAGGGGTCTGTGGCGAGTCGCTGGGACTCCTTTGTGGCTTCTTTGAGGTTCTGGTCGGAGGAGGTCTTCGCGCGGGCTTGGAGAGCGCGGAATCGTGCCAATCTGTCTTGGGCCTTGGCAGCAGCAGCGTTGCTTGATGCTGATGATGATGACGATGATGATGTTGCTGCTGCTGTTGCAGAATCGTCTGGTGTGGCTTTTACCGGCTCATCTACGTGTTCTTCAGTTGGATCTGATTCGTTGTTGGTAGGTGCTGGGCCTTGGGTTCCCTCGGTTGATTGCGCGGGCTCCTCACTGGCGGTCTCCTCTGAGGCTGGAGCCGTTTTTCTCCTCTTCGCTGGCGGCATCCTTCTGTGGAACTCGAAAGAGAAGGTGGTGGGGAATCAAAAAGAATCTGATGTAGAATAAGTTGAGGGATCTCGCTAAAGGTAGACAGATTTAGGTAGGTGTTGATGAAGGTTTGATGGCTGGTTAGATGCACTTGATTGACGTCGAGAGGCTGCGCTGGCAGAATTTCCCACACCTACAAGCCACACGGTACTTTACTGTGATTAAGTGGGAAGGCGGTGGCAGGTCAGACATATGGTACGGATGATGACTCAGCAGACAGCACGCACCACTGTCAAGATCTAGCACTATGCCTAAAGGTAAATTAACCTCTATTTGCCCCTATAACATGGAACCGTATCCACTGTTTGCTCTCGCACTATCTACCCCAGACGGGACCGGGAACCACCCGATTACGGGGTTTTAGTGTCGCACGATTTATAGGATGTAAATACAGCATATATAGTAGATCTAGGTAGGTACTGCGCCCAGCTAGTGTGGGTATGTAGGTAGGTGTCTACGACAATAAGACAGCTAGCTAGCTACCTCTACTTACCCGGCTGGACTGTTCATGTAGAAATCTCTATTGTCGCCATTCACGAAAGTTGAGACCCCGTTCTACTTTCGCTTCTTCTACTAGTTACATACAACTTACACCATGGCTACCTACTTAACTTAGGTATATATATGTTTCCGTCACAATGAAGAAGATACATCCTCTTTTTGTAATACCGCATCCCCCACTACTACAGTAAACCGCCGAGGAGTTCATGTCACCAGCATGCAACGGCTCGGTAGTCCGTCCATCTTCCCCAAGCTCACACTGAGCACGCGACTCTGGGAATGTCAATCGCGCCGCGGCTACCGCCATATCAAAGGGCGTCAAAGGCGGCGAACGCGGGCCCCCTTGCGAAATACGTTCCCCACCTTTAATGTCTCGAGTCTCCTCCTCGACCTCGATGCCGAGGGCGCTCAAGGCGTACGCGCTTATGACCCGACTTTCGATCCACAGCCTGAATCTAGAGAGACCATAAAAGAGCGCGAGCTGCAACCCATCAGGGAGCGCGTGGCCGCCTTTGAGAAGCAACATGAAGAATGCGAGTCCAAGTTCGCGTCCGTCGTCGCCAATAAACTCCATCCGCTGCAAATCAACGACTTCGACCTCCTCGGCGTTACTCTATTCGCCGCCCCCAATGTTAGAAAGACGACCACCATCCACCCTATCCCATATGCAGACGAACTAGATTCCGTTCTGACTGAAAACGGGATACCGCCTTCTGTGCGGGATAGAAGTTATAAAACCATACCATATATGATCCGCCGTCGTGTACTCACATCCGGGGCTCATAAGTCAAACCCCATAGGACCTAACGACGAAGAAGAACTCCGCCTGCTTTTCGCCAGCCGCCCGACCTTCTTTCAACTTGACAGAATCGTCACCAGGATGATAAAAACCCGAGAAGGCTGCCAAATACTATCGAAAGTAAGCGACGAACTTCACGTGGCTCTCATCCACTCAGAAGATAAGCCTACGGAAATATTAGTGCTCTTAAACAATCTATTAATTAGCCTGGGCCGGTACGAGCTACCCTTATCAGCTAAGCTATATGAATTAGGCATTCTGGCGTCTCTCGAGTGTCAAGCTATCGGGGCAACCCATGATTATGTTAAAAGAAGTCTTGAATCTGGGTACTTAGACGATGATTTTATCATCCATATTCTAGAGAAACTACTACATACCTCAATACCCTCGTCTGAATTCACTTCCTATGAATACCAACTGAACCCCTCAAGCCGCCTAACAGCAATGTTCTCACTTCTCACCGGTTATGTACCTGGCGAAGATCAACTGACGGTCTCTCTTCGATCCCTCGTGAGCCTTCGGTCTCTCGTGAGCCATAAGCAGCGCGACCTGTTTCACCTATATATTCAATGCTTAGCACGTTTAGGCGCTTTTCGGACGATATGGCATGAGTGGCACTCGGCCGATTTTTCATCGCAAGAAACGGGTGCGTCGAGGGCGGATGAGCCACCAGATCTCTCTCGCTCCAGAAACATGGCAAAAAACGGTGATTTCATCACCGCGGTGCTAAACGGCCTGGCCGAAAATACCAAAATAACGGATTTAGCTAACTTGCCGGGGTTTCTGAAGGGCGCCGGGCGGTTCCGGGGGGACTGCCAACTCGACATGGTAGCCATCTCACGGTCAGCAAATGTGCTCGCATCGTCGAAGAACGAGATCCAAGACTACGCTTCCAACGCTAGTCATGCGGTAGCATGGGAGCGACTTTACGACACACTCAAAGAGGAAAAGATAGGGAAGATGCTTCCGGCTCTACAAACACTTTTACGTGACCTGCGCATCTCTTTCGCAGACATAAGATCCTCTTAGGCACTTATTATATACTCGGCAACCCACAGCCACACCGCACCGGTTCACGCTCAGTTAATTAAAGCTACGAAGTCAATGGTAGAGAAGACATTATCATCGTCAAACGCTAGGCCAAGCCTAAGATATCGGTATATATAGCCAATTCGTAAACGTACTATCGCCTTTCGAGTGTATCAAGCACAGCTATGCGGATAGAACATCGGCAGACATAGAGCCATCAAGAGAATAGAGTCAAGAAATAGAGTTATGCGGAATGTCTAGATTGATAGAGTTATACATGAGCAAGAGCTTAAGTATCGTAGATTAAATCATTACCTCCACGAAAGCCCATATAATTGAATAGATAGTGAGATGCCCACCCATCGTGGACATCCAAGCCCTTACTACCAAATTCACTAAGCGCCCATACCATACATTTTAAGAGCAATCGGGATTCTAAGGATACTTACGTCGGCCGTGACTATCCAGCCCCAAAATTATCAATAAGGCCCTACCTCTCTTCATATTAGACTATCATCACTTCGACAAACCTTGGCCAATTTATATTTACTATTCCTCCACCTAAGGGCTCAAAGGCCTAACCTCTTCGAAATCCAGCCGCACAGAAACGGCCTAGACGGAGACCCAGTTCGAAGCTTGTATAATATGCCGTGCAAAGTAAATTGCTAATGACACACACCTACAAGAAGCACTTCGGTGTGTAATACTCGGTTAGAACACTAATTACTAGAAGTGTCATGTCTAAGATGATAATCTATCGCATTATCTTAGGTGTACGTAGTCCCTACCCTACTAATCACGGAAGTGACGCTCTTCCAAGTCCGCAAACTCTTAACTACTTGGTCATCCTAATGGTGTGGGAGGCGGTTCCGATTTGCGGAAGCTCTTTTCCCTATCTCCATGGTTAGCAATATGAACAAATCATTTCTATTAAAGATAGGAATACGTAGGACAATTTGTATGCGTTTAACCCACGACAAGTGAGTTATAGGACTAAAGAAGAAGAAAAAGAAGAAGCTTTACAAGACTATAAGTAGACTCTGAATCGGAGTCGGAGGTTTGGATCGGCCGGGAAAGGGCTTAAGTAGGAGTCCGATACGGGGACGGCCGTGAAGATAACATAGACACTGCCCGTGCTGGAACGGTGTATGCGGACTCGGACCCGGATTTCGGGTCCATATATTGCGGCTCCGGCATAAGGCACGGCCTGGTACCGCCTACCACCTATGACTAGTCTAGTCAAACTAGAGCACCTTCACCTCAGCTCATGACTACTCTGGCCGAGAGCTTATAACCTTCTGGCTCCAAGGAAGTGTCCATATGTGGCTCTAAGTTGTCCTAGAAGGTTGTTCACGATCGAGATTTATATTTCCTAGGACTATGATAATGTGGCGTATATATACCGTTATTCCTGGATAGGGGATAGTGGCGTCGTTTTTCCTCCGTCACAGATACCTTAATTGCCCTATACGGGCTTTATTTTCTTACACTAGTTTGCTAGTCATGCTTGAACATCTGTCAAACTTATACGACATGAGGAAATGTAAATCATCGTCTGACGTGAATATCACACAACCAGATCATGTTTACTTCTTCGCCTAGGTCTACATCTCTGCCTTATTTCGGCCATAGCCAGAGAACCTAGCAGCTCTAAGTTGCGTATATTCTTATCAATATCACGCAATGTCACCTCCTCGCCATTGCCACCGCCTCTCCCTCGAGACTCTAGGTCTCCTACTTAGTTCTTTGTAAGGTTATATACACTAACTCTAAGCTTTCGAGGCCACAAGCTGTAGAAAAGCCGGCCTTTCTAAATGTATCTAGATTATCATCCCGTTCACAAACCAGCAGTCGCTCGGACGACTCTTGAGCTTACAACTTCTCCATACAGATAATTATATCAGCATGCTCTGCTAGGATAGGGGATCTAATAATATCACCAAAGGCGCAGCTATCAACAAGCCATCCTCGCAACATCTTGTATAGCCTTTAGACAGCTACCGACCACAGGACCGAGACCACGATCAGACCCCTTGCCACACCGTCGGAACCTCCGACCCTACACCTCGGATCAGGAAGGCGATTTGAAACCCACTTATCCCGAGGAAATAGTCAGCGTGAGGCGCTTGCGACTCTAAATGATCGAGTACTCGGCAGGTAAGTAGATAGATAGATAGGTAGCGTCGCGATACGGATGCCCAACTGGCCGATGCCGGACTCTGAAGGCGGCCTGAAAGAGTGATATCATGCACGATCCATGTCGCCATTGGGACGTGGCTCGGTCATAGAGGTGAACATAAGCTTTTTTTTTATCTCTAGACCCTTAGATTGATTAAATGGTTATGATAAGATACTGTCGCCTGAGCTGAGCGACTCGCATCATCTGTATGGGATTGGTTATTGTCGGTACAGTTAATATCTGTGTCGTTAGGCTATCTCCGAGGACTGGTTTTGGTTTACGTAGATGCGGACTTGGGAATGATGAAGTCTTGAGCTTAGAGCAAGAGAAGCAAAACCCTCTGAAGAGAAATCACGGTGCCTTAGTATGTTTATGAACTAAGCTTATGCTTCAATACTAGTAAGATACCCAAGTTCCCGGCGCAAGAAAGCTATAAGCGCCTTTGGATCATATCTAAGCGTAGCTATCGCGGTTTGTATCGACCTAGTTGGGCATCTACTTGACGTCTACCGGTTATACCTACGGTCGACTCCTTGCCTTGCAGATAGACGTCTTCTCGATCAGTCAAGGTTGCATCCAGGGCGTTCCCTACTTGGCAAACACACGCCATGATATCTAAAAACGAGATATTCAGCTCGCTATTCCTTGCCGATCCGTCACCACCTCCACACTTTCTTAAAGCATGACAGCAGCAGCCATCGACGCCACGGTCAAGCCGACAGATGCACATGAGGTCATCTATGGTGATCATCGAGGTCCTATATCTACTCTTTGTTTTTCTTTTCTTTTTCTGCCTCCTCCTTGGATCAGTCGTTCGGTCATTCGGCATGACAAGAACAACAAATAGGTCACGTCGAACCTGTCATATTACCGGGTTCGGACACGAATATACTCAAGATAGGAGGGTGTGCATGAAATAGGACGTGACACAGCAGCTGGAATGCGAAGTGCGATGCTACCCAAGGTGGACGAGGGAGGGGATACGACCAACCATGGCACGAATTGTCGAAACAAACGTCTGATCTCGCGCACACTCACTTACGACCAAAAAATGACGGATGATCTAGATAAGTCAAGCATGTATGTATATGTAATGTATGTATATCCATATGTAGGTTATCCCGGATCCGAAAAAGGGGATATTCCGATCGCGAACTGTGGCCTCAGGACGAGACCTGTCTAATAGCCTGTGACCCGAGATATAACCAATATAGAACGATAATTCGAAAATTTCCCGGAGTCCGGCTGAAGTCGTTACACGCTGTCTTCCTTCGCCCTTTCGTCCCGGCCGTGTGGAGGTCGGTGTGGGTAACTCAGTTCAGTTCAGTTCAATTCAGTTCCCTTCTCCCCCCCTCCAATGCGAAACCGGAGTCTGACTTGTCTCGTGACTTTTCTGGGCAGCGCGCAAAAAAAAAAAAAAAAGCTACCACAAAGGTTGCCAACATCATCCCCAATTGGAAAAAATAAAAATAAAATTGGGCTATACTCTGCGACATTGGCGGACGCCGAGAACTACTACTGCTGAGTCACCCACCGTGTGGCCAAACAAACCTCCCCGCCCGCCCTCCATCGAAAAGACGCCATCCATCCAGGTAAAAAAATGAGACATCTATAGTTCGCACTTGTAGGTAGCTCGGCTCGCCTCCCGAAAAACCGCCGAGTTTCAAGATGAGAGTTGTGAGAGAAGACGATGACGAGCTGACCGCCTCATCACACAACTCGACTACGGGACCGCGCGATTGGCTCGTCTGCGTGCCGTGGTGGAATCCCACACCCAGGGCCGATTCGAGCGTTGAGGTGTAAATCCGGTATACCGGTACATACACACTACAGTAGTAGTAAGGAGGCTAGGAATGTGGGATGTTACCCCCACGACCTGGGGGGTCGTAGGAAGCTTATTCCCTAGCAGATTTAGTTTCGGTTGGGAGCGGAGCTGGAACACTACTATCGGGAACTATAGGTAGTCTAAGGTATCATGCTTGAAGCTCAAATCACTCGCTACAGAAGTACCTAACATACGCTACCTATCCGATTCATTTTAGGTCTCCATGCAAACCCGGTCTAGAGATAGGTAGATAGGAGCTATATCGAATGTGGGCTCGGCACGAAACCGGTAAGCGCTCCTCTGCCTTGATAAGCATTTTATCCCTGGACTCGAGAGACCAGGGGTACCTGCAGGATCTCAGAAGTCGGGGGGGTTGACGGACGGCTCGCCAGCATCATCTTGCATGCCGTTATATTGCATCCATAGGGCGATTCCATATTCATATATTATAGGTTGTTCAGCGGCAATGGGAATGGGTGGGGAGGAGTTGACCCGTCCTCTCCCGCTTTCTAACCTTGGAAGGATTGAATCCTGTTGGCGATGCCCCCATTCACAGTCCGGATCCGTTCAAAATTGCGCAAGGGACGCGGTAGACTTATCTAAGTAGCTGGATTATCTGGATTATCTCCCGGTCGCCCCTCTTCACCCACGCGTTTGGAGCCGTAACTAAGCGGGAGCTCTCCACCCCAGGCCGCGAGATCTCGAGTTTTGCTAAGGAGTGTTGTACGTGTCGAGTCGTGTCGTGTGCTCGTCGGCAAAGGTGAGCGAGTAATGCAACATACGTTAGCGAACGATAATTCAAAACAATGCCTTGTTCTGTGCTACTTGGCCAGAGCAAATCCCGCTCGCTTGAAGAAGTTGATGGCGAGGTCGTACTCGTAGAATCCAAAAAATTTCCCGGATTAAAGCCCTGACGATCGCATTCATTTCTATGATGCGATCTGGGAGGGCGGCCGGCGGCATCAGTACACCACCAAACTCGAGAAATTGAAGATCTAGAGGGGTTGCAATTGGAGACGTGCCATTTATCCATATCCTCGGAGGGTCCCCTAGAGAGGGGAAGAGGCAACAGCCGATAATTTTCTTCGTCGTGAACGTCTGATCGGAATCATGTACTAGTTTTGGTAGTAAATGATATTCTCGCCAGCTCACCCACCTATAAACACTCGGCTGAACGATATCAACACAAATGCTGCTCGAGGAGCAGCATTAGCCTCTCGGCATCAAGCCACATAGCAACCCCCCCAAGCCCGGGGAAGAGAACAAGGTTAAGCGCTGTCATAAGGGATTAATGACATGCCCAGCGACCTCAATATGTATGCTCTTCCGTAAAGGTAGACATATTGATGAGGGCAAATTCCACCAATCTGCGCCCGGCTTGCAGGCAATAATGTTGGCAGTAGCCTTGGTCTAGGCTAAAATGAATGATGACAATGATGTATATGGCGCATTTGCGTGCGACAAACTGGAAATCGAGACATGGCCGTGTCTCCGAGCAGTGGAAGGAATTTGCCGATCCAATTCGTAGCAGGTAGCAAGTCGCTCGAGAAAGCTTGGTGATACGTAGGCTTCTAATACCTAAGTAGTACCATATTTACTAGGTCAGTATTAGGAATCCCACAAAACGCTCTGCCTCGGGTCGGCTTTCACATCTATAGACAGGGGTTTCGGGGGCAAACGTGGGATGGCAGGACTTCCAGCATCGAAAGAGGGATACCGAATGGTTAACCGGACCAGGAACCAGCCAGGTGCTTGGTGCTGGGTGCTGATGCTGGTGCTTGAACTTGCACTTACACTTGCACTACTGTAGATAATAGACAGACAGACAGACAGCATGGATTCTCGGCGGGTCGAGCACGTAAGTCGGCGCAGCGGCAGCATGCACTACGCACACTAGGTACTGTATATGCTGCGCTACACTGGTACTATCAGCACCGTCATCCCACGATAGGTGCCCCGTCCATGCATGATGGCCGCATTCCAGTCCAGCATAGAGCTGTCGCGGCCTGCTTGCTTTCCATCACGGATGAGCTCCCCTTACTAGCCCCCCCACGATTTGCTCATAAATACTTATGAGCGGCCCGATGCAGATGGGGACGGAAGAGGCAACGATTCACGGTCTAGGTAGGAGCTGTGAAACGCTGCCCATACTCCAGAGAGAGAGATCCGGGAGGGGTACCGTATCAGAGGCTACCGGTAGTCGTCCATGGCAGAGAGAGAGAGAGAGAGAGGCTGCCTGCCTGCCTACTTGCCTGTCTACTTGCCTGTCCATGCTTACGCATATGCTGCGCGCGCGCAGTCCTGCACTTTTTTGAGGAGGGCCAATGGGTAGAACCAACCAACTAAGCGCAGCCAACAACATTGATCGATCGATTGATTGATTTTGAAGTCCTTGGAAAATGAGGCTTAGAAGGCGTAAAAAGGTGACATAATACGGTATGGCGTGACTAGCGGTGGTAATTGGTCAGATTGGCTTAAAATTAGCAAATCGTGGGTAGATCCAGTCAATCAATCGTCCTGTCCAGTTCCTGTCCACGTTCGTTCCATGGATGCCTTCTTTGCTGCTAGGTATTATTGCTGCTGGGTCCCTGATAGAGTTTTCCCTTCCCCTCCCTCCTTTGGATTAGATAGGTACGCGATGAACCAGCCCGTAGCAAGCCCAGGGAAGCTATCTAGAGAGCGATGTGACGAGTTCTGTGACAGACGCACCAATGAAGATGGAGAGTCGATGCAGCTCGGCAAACCATTTAGCGCCCATTCCCCTCCATTACAGCTACCCAGGTATGTGCGTAACCTAGCTACCTAGCAGGCAGCTAACCTGTGTGAGTAGCTAGGAGTAGGTAGGCCTAGCTACCTACCTAAGGTAGTATGTAGCTAGGTAGGTAGGTATCTGCCCGACGCCAGTGCGGGCCGCGAGCAGGTTCTAGTGGAAATACCAGATAGTGTAAGGCCTTGTGTTTCCTTAAGTAACCGAGCCAGATAGGCGGGACTCTAGCGTACATACGATATGTAGGTGTTACCTACAGCTTCATGGGAGATACAAAACTCGGCCGGGGTATTCTGTATACTACCTCCTACCTACATACCTACATACCTAGCCTACCTAACCAACCTAGCTACAGCTACATTACTTACAGTCCTGCACATTATGCGTCGTCAAAACGTGCTCCAATCGGTGGATGAGGTGACGAGGTGACCACACCTGTCACAATGCGTAGGCGTCAAGGGAGACATGGCCAAGGCAAACATATGTAGGCATGCTTGAGTTGTAGGCTACCGTTTGACGTCGCCATTGTCACCAAACCCACGAAGTTATGCTATTGTAGACGGGGAGAACCCTGCAGGCGCTGCAGGTCTCAGGTGTTCTTCAACTCTAAGGGCCTTGAGGGCTTGGGACCCCTCAGGCAGGGCACACAATTTGACAGTGTAATACTTCACTACCAGAAGTAGGTAAATAGTTAGAACATTGACCAAAAAATGTCCCAAGTAGGACAAGGTGCAGGGTTCTCCAGAGCTTTAACCAATCCGCTTTAAGGAATACATCCGTGTTTGGAAGGAGGTCTATTTATATATGCACTTCTACTGAGGTACCTGAGTACCTATCTCACAGTACAGCATACCTGTTAGGTCTTGGGTAGGAAAACTGCAGAAACTTGCTCTCTTGTTGGAGCCTGTATCTAGCTAAAATCAAATCGCGAGCACATAATCCAAGGTGTTGGGTCTTTTTTCTCTCCCTTGGGATAGATCATTACGGTACGGATCTATAATCGGCTCCAAGTTCGAAACAATGGATAGCACAATACATCAATCTCAACTTCAAATGCCGTCAAGTAACCCTCCTTGCCGTACATGTGCTACCAAATATGGAATCAGGCAGGCAGTTTTCCCACAACACGGATTGACACACATCACCAATGGAAAATTTTCATGTCAGTTTTGAAACCCTACGAAACCTTGGGGCACATGTAGGCTAGTGTAGCATTTATGTCTATCTCATGCAATCCAGGTACTGCCAACAAGGTACCGGATGCATGCTCATCTTGCCGCGATCAGACTTATCCCCAAAATGCTGGGATATAGGAGGCTCCTGGTGGATGTCGGCGGAGAGGATGCGAGCCGCATCACGCCGTGACATGTGGCATTGAGGAGCATTCTTATAAGCTACATACCTCTTAGCAGACTCTTAGGCAGGTATGATAATACTTACGCAGGTGCAATATGGGGAATAAAGTGGGTAGATGGATGATCTCGTAACGAATGGAACTAGACTAGGAGCATGAGGTTCGAGGTTCGTGGGTGATGAATAAACAGTATTTGCACATGTCTCACTTTGCTAGCCTACGGCGAAACTAATTGTATAGCACCAACACATACACAGCCTTGCACACTAACAACATGCCAAGAAGTACCGGATTTGAATAAAAACCTGAAGCCGGAGCAGAGGTCGGAGATAGGTGTTGGATGGTATCATGGTACTACTAATACTGGCATCTACTACAGTAACAGTAGTAGTAGACTGGCGGACTGTCGTACATACTGTGACAAGGAACGAAACAGACCGGTTGAGCAAACCACATGCCCAGGCGCTTGGCGACGATGGGATTGTCTCTGTACGGGATGGTAATTGATTATAGACAGCTAGCGAGATATATCGAGATGGGAGTTTTTAATTTTTTTTTTTTTTTTTCGCCACCGTTCCCTAAATTCTAGACCATTTCCCCATTGACCCCCAAAGTACCTAACCCGCAAAAAGTGTTCAAGTAGTACTAGCCCCAGATAGAAGTGTAACGCCGGCCAACGAGCATCTTTAAAACAACCCGTGCACAAATCTTTTTTCAATCCAGCCAACAAGTTCTAGTATTACGGCCCACTAGTTGATATCACAAAGGCGTAGCGAAGGTAACAAGTGAAAAAATTTTCTTGTTCTCTCTTTCTGATCCTGTCTGTCTGTATCTTACTCATCTAAGACCCGGGAACTCCTGGTTGTCCGCTGGTTGTCGCAGACAAGAGAAGACAAGAGAATACAGTTCGGCACGACGCAACTCACTATTGGTTGATGATAACCTAATATAGGCATGACCGAATTCATCCCACCAAGCTCCGTTTTCGGCTCCCTTTCCAATACAAACACACCTTGTTGGACACTTGATCGTAGTAGATCGACCGCATTTTGTATTAATCATCCTTTTTTAATTCTTATTCTTGTTCGGCAAGAGAAGAGTCATCGCTTGTCTAGCTCCTAGATAGGCTGCCGATTAACTCCGTGTTATTCTTTCTAGAGACTTGTTACCTTGTCGTGTTGTACCTGATCACCTACCTGGAAGGTATGATCGCTTGTTGGCTGCCCCTCTGATGTCTGTCTCCATGTTCTTGTCCATGCTAGTCCACTACCTAGTGTATAGTACCTATACCATGCAGCCTATACATGTAGACCTACATAAATAAAGTATGTAGTATATACCCATACTACCTACACACTGCCCATACAGATGTACCCACCCGAGCTGCATGGATTGACTGTAACCTGCACTACTACGGTACCTATCCTCGCTATCTGTGGTTCCAAGCCCCCCGCCAACCCAACCATCTAGGTAGTCTAACAACAAGGTGGGTGTCAAGGTACCATCCTTTTCTGCGTAGGGGTCCAGATATAGCTACGGTCGTAGTATATTATCGTTTCCTGCTCCCTCGACCTCGCTCGCCTTCCTCCTCTTGCCTCCTCACCTATCAGTCAGTAAAGGACACTTGAACCTCGACCAATTTGTCCTTGGTCCTGGTGTCTCCTCGTATTGCTATCGAAACATAACCGCCAACTCTCTAAGTGTATTGCTATTTCCATTGGCATTCGTGTCGTCAAGTCGCATCTCTGTGTCTTGTATGTACAGTATCTTGCCTGAGCAACTGGCCAACTGGATTCCGCCTCGGTTGCCCCAGATATATCTCGACGAGAACCACAAGTCTAAACTTCGGCTAACAAGTGCCGGATCGAAACTATCTACCTACTTACCTACTCTTTTTAACTATAACAGACGCTGCGTGCTGTGTTAGTTCTGCCGAGTTTCATCGTATCGTTTGATTCAGAAGAACCCACGTGCTGCTTGGTTCCGACTGCGCTAGTGGGGCTGCATCTGGTCCATATCGTCATATTACGGAATTACGTGGTGCTCGACGCTCATACATCGCGACATATTATATAATATTGCCGAGTCCTAGTGCTTGCTCTTCGCCTAGTACTTGTTGACATTAAAACGCTTCCTCAAGTATCATCGCTCCCACGGACTTTTTGTCTTCCACGCTTATTTACAGCATACAACAACAAGCCCGACTATTAAATGGTCATTACGTCTCTCCGAGGATCTACCTTTATACATCTAACATTTCCGCAACCCCATCACCCCTCCAGCATATAATTTAAGTTGGTTCCGGGCCGCAATTATAGAAACCTTATCTTTGCTATGTTGACGAACGAGACAACAATATAGAAATAGACAAAGAATTCCGCTATATTCCCGGCGCCATCACATCTTACCAACCTGAAGTGAGCCTACGAGATCACAACGCCATCTCGAAGTGTATCTCTCTTATTTTTGCGACTAGACCTCCTTCTCGAAGCTCGTCAACCCTTTGGCTGACGAGGACCCCTACCAAGCTTCACTAGTCTCCGCCAAGGCTATCGTGAAGGCCAATCGCCAACAACCCCAATGCATCACCACCGCAGAAAATCCGGTCATGGCTCAACTAACTCGTCCATGACCGATGTCCGCAAGGCCGGCAGCACCGCAGATACCGGCCGGTCACGACGGCCACAGACGTTAACGAGAAAATCAACTCCTCAAACGCTACAGAAGCTGGGCAAGAACCCCAGAGACCGTGAGAGGGAGTGGGAAGAGGAGCAATGGTCCGGGGACGAGCGGGAAAGCTTCCCACAGTATTGGTAAGTTTCCAGAACTCTCTCGTTGTTCCCGCTTGTGTTCCCATGCCAGGCCGTTTGTCCTCCCCGAGTTGTGGGATGAAAATTGCTTCTTTCGGCGCCACCTTGGGTGTGCGAATGCACCTCGACCACGTTATCACTCTTGGATTGGGAAAAAAAAACCCACGCATAACCTTATTGGAACGCATTAGGTGTAAGCTGCGTCATCACATGATGCGTAACCGATGGGTCGGTCAGTCCACGTTTTGAGCGTGGATAGCTTGCTTCGGCTCCGGCGAGCTCCCCCTGCTACTGTTCCTGCATTCCCACACAACATCCAATTTAGGTACAATTTAGGTAGTCTAGTTGTTCTGCTTGCTGACTCGGCTCTAGCATGACCTGTGAGAAGCAGTTCATCGCGCAGGATGAGAGGTTTCTATATTGCTCTGAGGCGTAAGCCCCCCTCCCCAACTAGCCAATCAAGTAGTGCAACTTACTGACTTACAGGGTCAGCTGTCGCAAGCATGACCAGACCGCAACAACCTCGTCACACTCATCACTTACACAGTATGGAGGCTACCACAACCACAATAACGGGAGCTTATCCTACTACGCCTCCGGCAACCCAGAACCCCGAGACATCATCCCGCGGGCGTCGCCGTCTCGCCCCACCTCTAATTACTTCTCACCTCCCACGACTCCCACCAGCTCTCAGTACAGTAGCGCCGTCTCAGCATTAAGGTCGCTGAGCCGACGCCCTCCAAGCCCGCCTTCCCCCGTGTCCTTGAACGCCGCCATCTGGCCGTTTACCCGCAGCGCTGCCGCCAGCCCCAGTTCCTCATACACGCACCCTCCCAATGTTTATCCCTCGACGTACGACGGGGGCTACCAAACTACTACGTATGGTCATTATGGCAGCGGCATGACGACATCGGATCGGCCGCTACCCTCGAGAAACCCCCCAGCCTATTCTCGGCCGAAAAGCATTGAGCTAGTGACTCCAATGATGAGTCGGTATTAGCCGAGGGCGTGCGTGCCTTCGTGGTGGCGCGGCCCAAGACAGGCCGTATGCGGGCGACTGCTGTAGAATATTCACTGTAGTTCTACATTAGTCCGGGCTGGGCGGTCTTAGGCTCGATGCTTGCCTTCCCAGTCTAGCTTAGGTCGGCAGCTGGGCTCGAATCCTTATCTTGGGGTCAATTCGAGACCCTCTGCTACCTTAGCTAGATGCGGGGTGTTGCTTCGATATCCTAAGTGGACTATCGAAGTTTCTATCCCCACGCTGTTGATGAGAGACGCGGAATTGTCGGCCATCTAAGTAGCCGGGGCCGGGTTTATACCTGGCATCGGCGTCCAAGAAATTGGAGTACCTAGAGGACATGCATGCTAGCTGATGTAACATTCGCTCTAGCAGATTATGTTCTATTGCTTTGCTGCTACTCTACTTGGGTTATGGCAGCGAAGGCCGATACAGTCTGACGTTTCTCCATCGCATAAACAGTGTGATTTTGAGATGCCCCGATTTTTGTGTCCTTTTTTGCATTGATTATGGATTGTTTTGCAACCGAGATACCTAATCACGACGCTTTCCCTTCCCTCCTCTAATGAAAATACCAAATGCATATAGAAAGCGACAAATATCAACAATGAATACTAGTGGCGCAAATCGGATTGGGTCTGGAACTCGCATCTACGGGCGGAGGATATTGGCCCGTTGTTCTTTTTTGGGAGGAGCTATCCCATCTCATCTCATCGCATCAATCAATTGGTGGCTTGTGTGTGTTTACTTAGTTCTCTCTACGGATTTACGAGCATCTTGAGAATATGACGGTGGCTAGCGAAGTCTTTATTAAACAATACAATAGTTCTTGTCTACCTAGTCTAGATAACAGCAATGAACACGATCTAATATGCGTCACCAGTCTTCGAAAAATGCCTCTACCATTCATAATCCGCTACAACTGTCCGAGGTTCCGCGAGGACTTGGACTACCAGGTAGGTATGTACTTCAGCTCGGGATCGGTCTCCTTGCGCCTAAGCAGGTCGGCGTTTATGCCACGTTTTATGCCCTTGCATTCTCGCGTATAATTTAACCCCAAGTTTTAGTCCGGCTTATACCTTATATCCTTGAAGATAAGTTTTGATGCTGCTTTTAGCCCAAGCTTGATCTGTTGGGTCCGCTTTTGCATAAGGGTGTCTGTATCTTTACCGTATCAGAAACCCGTATCCGAAACAGAAGGCAACCGTTTCAATCTAAAACGGCTTTCCGCGTTACACTTACACATGTACATGTGAGATAACCTATGTAGAATCGAGGAGTAGAAATACCACACAACCTATTTCAATAGTTCACATCCATAATAGATTGCTTCTATTTTCATATGCCACATAATACCAAGGTTGACAGGCAAACCCCCACAAACCTAGACCGTAACCTTCTCAAAGCCATCCATTGTGTCCAGCGCCTCTCGGAGCTCTCTGATATAATTATTAAGAAAATAAAGGTAAGTGACTGGCTCCTTAACCTTCTCTGGGATTGCGCCACCCATAAAGATTGATCGGATTGTGGGGAATAGAGTGTGACCAGTCCCTTCAACGATGTGGTTCTTCCAAGCCGTGACAGCTCCGGGCTTCGGGTTAATGTATTTGACCCCGTTTCTCTCCATCTTCGCAATACAGTCGGCAATCCAGCGACCTTGCACTTCGACACAAGTAGGCCCGTTGGACCCGAGATTCGGGCTGTGCGGACCGTACATGTGGAACATGTTTGGATACCCACCCACGGTAATCCCCAGGTAGGTTTCAACGCCATTCTTCCATTCCTCCTCCAGCTTCGTCTTGTCGATGCTCTCGAGCCCAAGTTGCATCATGCCTAGCAAAGAAAACTCGGTTAGCCGTCAACATATTCCCGCACTCTTTCTAGAAGATGGGACCTTAGGTGGGAGCGAACCTCCTGTGATCATATGCTATGACTAGCGTTAGCATTACACTATCAAGATAGGACGATGAGGATACATACAAACCCAGTCGCAATTGCAATGACATCGAGTTCATAGTGAGTTCCATCTTCCAGGATAATCCCCGTCT
Source organism: Nemania sp. FL0031 (assembly GCA_022432375.1). Taxonomy (NCBI): domain Eukaryota; kingdom Fungi; phylum Ascomycota; class Sordariomycetes; order Xylariales; family Xylariaceae; genus Nemania; species Nemania sp. FL0031. The sequence goes on from JAJKKK010000015.1 coordinate 847,395, forward strand.
CGTCAAATTCTTTGATGGCATTGTTCTGGATATCGACAATATCCACAGTTGCGCGATTGAATTGCTCAAAGTAGTTGATCTCAAGGCTAGGACGCTTGATGCCGAAGAAGTGAGGCATATCCAACGGGGCGAGGAGATCACGTTTTCGAGGATCAACAATGCGGTCCCGAGTCTTTCTCACCCAGAATTGGTAGGCCTCTCTATTGGCGTCCGCATTGGTAAAGAGATCCTTATATCCACAAACCCAGAACCGAAAGCCACCCTCAGCCCATATCTTCTCATACAACTCCTGACGCTCTTCTGGCGTATCGTCAAAAGTACTCTTCTCATACTGGTTATAGAGCTGGCCGCCAACGGTCGCTTCGCGATACCTAAATAGTATAGGGTATAGCCCCTTAGCATTCTCCTGTTCCGCTACTGTGAGTGCTCGCTCTCGCATTGGGAGGCTTAGGTTAGGTGTGCGTTGGAACACCTTTAGTTCGCCGGCAATATGACCCCACGCTTGGGCGATCTGGACACCCGAAGCACCGGTGCCAATGACGGCGCAGCGCTTACCCTTGACATCAACCCCCTCGTCTGGCCAGAAAGCTGAATGGTGAATTATGCCTTTGAACTTGTCCATACCTGGCCAGGGGGGAACATATCGACGGGCCGCCTACGGCATTAAGTTAGCAGGTAGTCCTCGAGAATGTGCCGGCTTGGCTACCATAATAGGCCCCCTTCCCTAAACAACTTAGTCTGGGTGATATAGATAGCCTTTACAAAAACATAGGGATAGGGGGACACTCACAGGCCCCGTTCCGAGAATAAGATATTTGGCCTTAGCAATTCGACCATCAGCCGTTCTCACAACCCAGCGCCCTAGATTGGTATCAAAACGAGCCCCTACAACGACAGTGTTGAAAGCGCAATCCTTCCTAACACCAACCACTTTATCAACGTGGTCAAAATAGGCTCGGATATCTTTATAAGTAGGGTAGTTAGAGCGCCAATTCCACGTTTTCCATACCTCGGGCCAAGAGAATTGGTACTCCATTGCCTCGGAGTCAGTACGTGCCCCAGGAAAACAGTTCCATCGCCAAACACCTCCAATGTCAGCCCCTGCCTCATAGATAACTGCTTTATATCCACGGTCGCGAAGAGTCTTTAGCATGAAAATCCCAGCTGTTTGGTTGCCAATATGATCGTTAGAGACTTCTTGGTTTCACAAGCCAGTGGGAAAGTAAGTAGTTCAACGTACCAAACCCAGCTCCCACGATAAGGGAATCAACCTCGAGGTCAGAGGCATACGGACCAGTCTTTTCTTCGGGAGCTTTCGAAAAATCAGAGAGCTTAGTGTTGAACGTTTTGGCACGAGGGAGGATTTGGTCGGCCATCGTAGATGATTTAACTGGGGTTTGGTCGATGGGGGAGAAACTTTAATGATAGAATTAACTGTTGGCAACTTCAGAGGCTCCAAACATGGGGGATCAATGCTGTTTATATATAAAATGAAAGACGTATAGACATAACATCACCTCTCTAGCTGTCTGAAAGTTATCATTCTTCTCTTACTATATCGTCTAGCCTCTCGAGCAAGTAAAACCAAACCATATACGTATCGAATACGTCTCGATGCAAGCCTTAAATAGATGTCACATATGATTTCGGGTTTCACCACATTCAAGGTGACGTAAAGGTACGTCGAAGGTGGCATGGAAGGATCCTGTCACGATCCATACTGCCGTGATCTAGACCTGAGGCTACCTACGGTCACATACGTCTGCCCCTGAAGCTATAAGACAAAGAGGCCTTTTGTATATAGATATCACTTGCCTTGAGGTAGCAGTTAGGGATCTTCGTGCGTCAACAAGTATTCATGATCTAATTTTCAAATACTTCGAGACTAGGTTGGAACCATAAGGCACTACGCAAGCACCAATTCCAAAGCTCACTTTTTTAACTTGTCCTGAGCTAACGCCTTATACACCTCGGCTTCGACTCCTACCCACAAGCCTAGGACTTTAGGGTCTGCGAATGGTAATATCTGAGTGCACACCATCCCTGCGACACCATTCTCACGATCACACCACCACCACACATTAGATAGCCCAGCCCAGAACCCAGTGCCTGTAGATCGACCAGTTGCGCCACCGTTGCTCAGCATGAATGTGAGGCCCCAGCCTTGGGGCGGATTCCCTGGGACGGGATACAGATCTGGTAGAGGGTTGGTCAAGTCCGGCTTGGCGGCAGGTATGCCTTGGCGGCCGAAATTGGGAAACTCCGGTATCGAGTTCTTGAACATCTCGTCGACCGTCTCCTTGCGAAGCAGCTGTGTACCGGTACGGGGGCACGTCCCATCGTTGAGTAACACGGCAAGCACTTCTAGAAAGCGGGAAAGGAGGTGTTAGCGATAGTAGGTAGGTAGTAGCCGAGAGCCGTCTGCTAAGACATGCATCATATGCGAGAATGGCAGCTTACTACAGTACTCCTGGGGTTTCGCGAACATGCCGGCACCTCCGCTGTGGAAGACTGCGCCGATCTGTGCCTCGTTGGCAACCAATGGCGTCCTGAGGAGGTGGTCGCGGGGTCTCAGTGTACCATCCTGTTCTTTCGTATGCATATAAGCGAGCTTGGCTTTCATCTCTGGGGTGGGAATCATTGACATGTTCTTTAGCCCAAGCGGTTGCAGAATGTGCTTTTGGAGATAGTCATTAAGTTTTAGCCCGCTGGCTCGTTCTAGGGCAATTCCAGCCCAGTCGATATTAATCTATATGAAGTTAGCATTCAACAACAACGCTTCATCTGCTCCATGGATACCTACGCCGTACTCCCAACCCTCGCCGGGCTGGAACAGCAAGGGCATCAGCATGTCCTCAAAACGACCTGAAAACTCATCGAAGCCGGCAGGCATAGACCAGTTCCGGAGCCTCTCGTTGAAAAACGTATATCCAAAGCCCGCCGTGTGAGTCAAGAGCATCCTCAAAGTGATGCTCTTGGTCTTCTTCTCCAACGTCCCATCAGGTCGGAGGACTTGCAGAGTCTTGAGCTCCGGGCAGAGGTTCTCGAGGTGTTCCCCGTCGTCGAGTTTCAGGATCCCCTTTTCTACCAGCTGCATACACGCTAGACCAACGAGCATCTTGGTGCTCGAGGCAATCCAGAAAATGTTGTCGAGAGTCATGGGCTCGTTGGAGACGAGCCCGCGCTTGCCGGAGGAGTGGGCGAAGAGGTCGTTGCCATCTTTGCCGACGACTACTACTGTGGCACCTGGAATGCCCGTCTTGTTGTCAGCGCATGATGTGTCGACGATGCTGCGGAGCGTTGTGAGGGTCTCTATAGAAAGGGGCATGTTCATCTTTATTTCTGACCTGTTGAAGCCTAAATAGAAGTTCCTACGGGTCAATTGAGTCAATGGGCTATGTTAAATGAACCGGATAATTGAGCACAGAGGCGGTCTTTCACGATCGAGTAATTCTACGGTGCTTCAATTATAATCCCATTCATTCTGTCCCGTCAGACCCCACCTGACAACCCCAAGCCACTCACGTGGTTCGTTCATAACCAGGTCCAAACCCCATGGGGACCTCATCGAGAGACGACAAAAGCTATTCATACAGAACAGACCCGCGAATTACCATTTCTTCCATCACACCTCCGGTGTACCGGAACCCAACAATTCGGCGACGCGGATGTGTGTCTATCACGTTTTCTTTAGTGATTCCAGTGCTAGTATGGAATAGCAGCTCTTGGTTGACCCGAGGTATACTGGATTCAGCTAGTGAAAGTGGACTGCGGCTGTATCACTTGACTGGGAAGATTTCTTTCGAGAATCCTACCTCCCTCAGCGTGGCCTTATCTGTGCCAGAACTGGGCTAAAGTAAAGTAACTTGCCTCTCCTCCCCCATGTTTTAGTGAATTGCGGCGCGGGGAAGTGGAGTTGTCGGCGTGTAAGCTGTGTAGATCCCCAAATTCCCCGAATTCTTGGAGCCAATGGCGTCGTGAGTGCTATTCGACAGCGTTAGTGAGGGGACTTGTGTGCCAGCTAACGCCAGAACTAACGTACTACCACTTACACACATTCTCTCTGCCTTCCATACCGAGTATTAGTCTAAGTCTCTAGCCTCAGATTTCCAACTTACTATTTCCACCTTTTCCTTAGCTATTGGAAATGCGTAGCTGTCACCTCGGTCAATTAGTTAGTAAAATCCCTTTCTGATTTGAGCTCCTTGCCCCTCCTAAGCTTAAAGTGTTGGCGTAATACTGCGCGGCAGGTCCGGCACGGCCCGGGATACCTAGACTACATGTAGGTCTACTCTTGCGTCTAGTTTTCTGATACAGAAAATTGATACCTCTTCTAGATATCTCTTAATGCATACTGCATGCAGGTTATCTCAGTGTCGTCAGTGTCATCGGTTCCTGTGGCCTCGAAGAAACGTTACGCCAGGTCGGGTTGTGAGACAATGTGAGCTATCATCTCCATCCTCGGATTTCAGGCATTCCGCCGCTACCATTCCGCATCATAATGCCAAAGGCGGGCAATGCCTTCACATCACATACCCAATCAACGCATACCACGGCATTGTCGGGCATAATTATAGCTAAGTAGACATGCAGAGAGTCCAAATCTGAATAGTCCTGCATATGCTCATATGATGTCGGTTGGATCACAACAACTCTTAATTATGTACTGCGGACAACAGAATGATGTGACTTGCTCATTTAGGGAGCTAGCCCGATTCGAAGGCTTGCAGTTCTCCTGATAAGTTCCTCATACTAGTAAGTCCAGAAAGTGATCGAGAACAGAAGCAATGATTATCTTTGGCCTACGAAAGCTACCAATTTGGGCATATACTAAGAAGTTCAACGGGTAGATCTGCGTTCCGTTCTGGTAGCGAGATCGGAAGGCTCTCGATGACTTCGTCGGATTGGTCGTGTTGTCTACGTGGAATTGATGAGTTTTACTCCGAGACGACGGCGGCTCCTTAATTGGATAATTAACAACATTAGCCGCAAACACCCTATTTAATCATTACCTAGACTTCACTATTTTACTTAGAGTTAGTTTGCCTGTTTTTATAGGGACCGGTATGCAAGGTTTACACGGCAAAGTGCAACAGGGGTACTAATGTGCAGGGCTAGGTTGGGCCAGCCGGGCAAGGCTCATATTGACTAGGTAATCTGGCTGTGAATAGCTAAGGCTATTCACACATAAGGCAATCAGACAGGAGACTTTATTAACTCACGAGAATGTTCAACGTTATATTAGCATCTCTGAATCGGCAACTGGCAGTCGTAGGCAATTAACTACGACTGCTAGCGCGACGTCCCCGACTATGATATCTTACTACAACAAGTGAATGACCGAAGAACCCTTCGTTGTTCGAGCCGGAGATAGACGATCTACCTTTCTATGCCAGACAATCCTAAGAATCTCGCACGCTTACTACGATGCCCCTGTCCCCCTCCCTACAATGTCACCGTGGTATCAGCTACTACTGAATCTAGGTGGGTTGAGACTACTCTCTATTGCCGTGTCTGCTGCCTCCTGCATACGGCCTAACTAAGGTACCGAAGTAAAGAAATCATCTGAAGTATAGTATTTATCTACCAATATGAAGAGTTAGTATATGACACACCATCTTAAGGCTTGACTAGAAGCTCTAGAACCGCTTCCGCGCGGGTTTCTAGAGTTTAGTGCTCTGTTTTCTTACATGCTAGCACATGGTAGTGGTAAGTCGCTATAACATCGGAGGCGTCCTGCGCTTTTGACTGGGAAATTATATGGACGAAGTCTTGGACTGCTGCCTTAGGACAGTGTATAATAAAGCACCATGTCACATTTCGACAAGGCGCAGCTGGAGAATCGAGACGCAGCTGCTTTGAACCACGCCGGGCAGTATATTCCGGTGAGCACATCAAATTGTGTAGATATGTGTAGATAGCCCCATGTGAGTGCTCAAAACATTGGTGGTCTTAGCCAGCTTAGAGTAATAATCAGTATTGCTTCGGTGATATTCCGTAATAGTCATAACATTTTTGTAACTGTACAGGCGTAGACTGTCAACTTATAGCAATGTTACCTAGTCACAATCATCAAGATGTTCCGATAGTGACAATACTCAATAGACACGTCGGCGTACCGTAACTAAAAGGCTCAACTAAACCGTTTTAGAAACTGTTTCTGACTGCATAAACTATTTCACAGTTATGTACCCCACAAAGACAACCTTGAACTTACCTAGCTAGAGCAAAAGCAGCGAGTACGCTAATCTCCATTTGTCAGCTAACTATCTACCTATATCAAAATCTATCTACTTATTCTGTACCTACATCCTGACATACCTACAACATCAAGCACGCAAGATAACATCAAATACTTGCAGCAGGCCAGGGTCCACGTAACGTACATAGAACTCTTCCGATCGAACCGGATAAGGCGGGGTACATAACAAAGTTTAGATTTCCAGGGTCCTGTCTTGTTTTCCCATGTACGGTGACATGAGATACGAGATATAGCTACGCATGCCCTTACACTAAGCAGCTTCGCCATCCTATTAGCGCTATTGCTATCTATCTCATCGACTCAGTGCATCTGCAGTCAACACACTCTATCTCGGCCGCAGGCAGGTACCTGAGGGAAGATTCAGATTCTCCTTGCTGGTTTACCGCCTTACCGTCAGGGTTCCCGCGAGCAGATTACGTACGAAGAGGGTGCGGACGCTGGCGCGGGCGCGGGCGCGGGCACGGGTCGCCCGTACTTTTAAGGTTCACTCCGTGCGTCCCCGTCATGTCTACGTAAACGATGCAAGGTACGGCCTTGGGACTTGGACGGAGGGTAGCTTTCCTTGTCTTGGTCCTGTCTTGGTTTGAGTCTATCCTAGTCACGGATCCCGGGGTGTGGTGGGTATCCCGATGCGGGAATGAGTGATATAGCTACCTCCTGGATATGTATCGTTTCCCTAGCTCGGGTCGGATTCGGATATATCGGGCGTTGTGTACAATATAGAACTTGAGGAGGTGAGTCATCCTTCAACAAGGACATGAATAAGTACTCTACATACTGGAGGAGAATACGGAGACGGGTGTTTCGGTGTCAACCCCGGATCGTCGGATCTTGCGTGATGCGTTACGTAACATGACTACTTACCTGCCTCGTACCCCATAGCTCTACCTTGTGAATGCGTAACCAAGGAGTGGGTTGTCGGAAAGTATCTCAAGTGAATATGTAGTGAAAACTTTAAGTACCTATATGAGAACAGCTATAGAAAAACTTGGACATTGCTCTTGCTTGTTAGGCTATACGCAATTCATAACTACTCTAGGGAAGTTCCTGTGAGGAGGTTGTATTCTAGAAGGTTGTATTCCAAACACATGGTATATAGTAATGTATGCCGAAACCCCATCATTCTGAAGCATCGTTGATACTAGGACAGTAGTAAATAATACTGATCTACAAGCTTAATATGTAGTTGGTAAGTGGTTTAGCTGGTAAATAGTTTGGTAAGGTTTTCATTACAGAAAGTTTCATATTAATAACAGTTTTTGTTCTAGTAAATGTCTCTATCTTATTGTCAAGTGATGCTTATAAGAATGAATTGTTTATAAATACTGGGCCATTTGTTTCCCTGAAATACGTCTTAGCACTGGCCCTCACCTGACTTAGAAGAGTCAAATCAACAACTATTCTTGAACTATTTTATATATTACTACTGGCAAGTCTATACTACGAATACAGTTTCTCACGCCGCACTGGAATCTATTAAATAGGTAGATCTTTCACATGTCTCTGGAAGTATCGATGGAGGTAAGTTTTGAGTTACATCATGTTTTGCACTGAATTATGTATGTATAGTTCCTTGGCGAAGGGACACATTGTACTGGTGGTGTGTTATTATCTAGGAGAGAGTGATTTTATGTTGACAACATATTTTGTTCTAGTCAATGACCTTTTAACCTGAACTTTTGACTGTGTTTGTGTTTCTTGAGGTGTAAATGATTGGTACATCTTGTTCCTTGGGGAGAAGGACGGGATTGGCTTATCGATACCTACTGTAGGTTATTCTATGTTTTTGGCTAAGAACAGATGACGTGCATTAAAGTACCTAGCCTAGGTACCTAGGTACCGCTGCCCAGCTAGGCCTAAGGACCCTCCATACCCCATGCACGAAAAAGTTCCCACGCGACAACATCATTTTGATGGTAACGATTTACGTGGCGCAACTACTTGAGGTATCGGGTTTCGGCGTCTGGTATCATGTTTAATCAGGCTCATGCAACGCGATAGGATGCACGCATCAATATTATTGGCATTTTCCCACGAACAGCACCTTCTTCACATCTACTCTTAGCGGTACAAAATGGCGACCCCCGACGACGAAGAACGAATGCAAGTCGACGGGGAGGGAAATGATGCTCTATCATCAGACTCGGGTGATAGTGAAAATGACTCATCTGGTGACGAAGAGCCGGCCTCAGCAGTTGAGTGGCTGGCCACCGGCCGAGAAAAACGATCTACGGCTGGTAATCGGATGAAGTCGATGATTGCTGCAGAGGAGCCTGACGATGAACTCGAACTACTCTTCGCCGAAGATGCCGATGACGCGGGCTTTACAGATGTCGGAGATGACGGATCCGATGCTCACATGTCATCCTCGGAAGATGAGGATGCGCAGGAGAATGCCGATGAATTGGAAGGGGAGAAAGAGTTAGAGAAGCAAGCCCGCGAGAGTAGACAAGCAGCGCGCAAACGCAAAGCGCAAGAAGCTATTCCGGTCAAGTTTCGCAAGAAGGTCAGAATCGCCTCCTCCTCCCAGACACCAAGCGCAAGCGTCACCCCGGCACCGAAACCGAGACCGAGGAAGAAATCGGAGAGACTAAGCTGGCTCCCATCTCCTGCCGATATGCCTACGAGAGCTTCGAGGAGAGAAACTACGATGGCAGGCAAAGAACAACTTCATAAACAAATGGCCGAGCGGGAAGAGAAGCGACTGAAGCAGATAGAAGCTATGGAACGCAAAGCGAAAAAGATGGAAGCGCTCAAGAAGCCGCCTATGACTCAGGCGGAACGCCTTGCCGAGGCGGCACTGGTAGAGAAGAGAAATGCCAAGAGCTTGAACCGCTGGGAAGAGGCAGAAAAGCAACGAGAAGAAGAGCGAAAAGCCAAATTGGCCGCCTTGAATAACCGGACTCTGGAGGGTCCTGTCGTCACGTTCTGGAGTGGAGTGGGAGAATGGGTGGACGGAAAACTGAAGCATGTGGGCAAGATCGTTACTATCGAAGAAAAGCCGGTAAAGAAAAAGCGTCACTCTGTTATTGGGCCCGAAACGACGGCGGAGAGCCCTCGTGAGGACAAAGCTGGTCAAGTCAACAGCTCTACTTCTCCTAATAAGGCGACTACTGTTAACCCTGATTCTGCATCGTCAAAATCAACGGGCCCCAACACGGAACCAGAGCATATTAAAGACCCTAGGGCATCAGATGACATAGGTGCGAGTAGTATGAGAAGCGAAAAAGCTGCGTCATCTGCGAGTATTCGGCATGAAAACCAACCACCACATCGTGGTACCGTCGACGCAACTTCGGCTGTGCTCCCTGATTCTCCATCTGTACCTACAACACAAGACGGAGGGCCCCCAGATGCTCTAGATTCCCGTGAACAAATTTCAACATCTCTAGAGAATATTTCTCAGTCTCAAATACCACCACCGACCGATACTAGACAATCGGATCTCCGGCCTCCTGACCTTCAGCCGCCTAACACAAACTTATACACGACTAGCTTGTTTGCACCGCCCACACAGTCATCATTGATGATGCCGTCGGAATTGAAACCGCCTTCAAATAGTTTCTTAGCACCTCCGGTGGGTGTCTCTCAAAATGGGCTATCTATGCCTATGATTGGTTATCACTCTTCAGTCAACTCAACAAACTCTTCTAATGTTCTCGCGCCTCCCAACCCTGCACAAAGACAATCACCGCTATCAATGCCTCGAACTAATATACAGCCTCCTCCCACACCAACACCAACGCGCCCTACACAAGCCATACAGACCCCCAAACCTAGAACATCCTCTACACCGTCGACCACCCCAGCCCTTCATATCCGACCACCATCGAAGGCACCCGCGAGCATAATGAAATCTACAAAGGCTAATAACCAAAGACACCAATCTAAAGAGGCGGCATTGCCTCCGCCACCGTCACCTCCTGCTAATGGTAAAGCCACCCGTAATTGCATCATATTACAGAACTTCAACGAGAACGCAATCAAAGATAAATCTGTTCAGACTCGCATTCTATTTAATCGAGAGATGAATAAATTGCCAAGTAAGTTGATGCGGTTGTCCCTCTTCTTCCTGCTGTACATATACTTACTATACGATAGAACAAGGGCCAGCCGTTCGGTGCGTAATTACAAACCACCCAGCAAGGTACAGAGACCCGAAGACGGGCTTGCCGTATTATAATTCGTATGCTTTCAAACAAATCCGGAAGCTCTATAGTGGCGAGTACAAATGGAGTAGTTTGATAGGCGCGTGGGTTGGTGCTGGGACTTCTGCCGCTATAGGTGTCCCTGCTCGATTCATGGATCCTAACGCTCCTGGGCTCCCTAAAGAAAAACCCCTTCCTGATCCATCCCCAAACGATGATAAAACACCAGAAGGTCAAAACAAAGACACAGAATCTCAGATAGCTGATAAACAGCCTGTGTCAATCCCGGCAGTACCTGCTTCGCAATCAAGCCATGTTGCTCCAGTTATCACAACCCACGGAAACAGCATTACTCCAGTCACAGCTGAGTCGGGCATAGGGTCTGGTAAGGCCGATGTCCATCCTATCCCAAGTGGGCCGATTAGCAGTTCTCAGCCGCATATTCCAACCACGGAGGCCACATTTGCATTGAACCCGGACTATGTCACCAGCTTAGATACGCCCATGGCTGGAAATACCGAAACGAAGACCGTAGGTAATATAGTCAACACTCGGCCGAGGGAAGTGGTAGATATGTCTTCAGGCCCGTCAGCGCCACCTGTGTCAATAGTGGGTGCCTCATTTACATCATCATTAGATACCCGGCAGCTGTGAAGCAAGAAGCGGTAAATCAATGAAAGAGGGTGATACACTTGAGAATCTGGTACAGGGTATCATTGTATGATGTCTTATGTAGAACTAGATGTACCGGAATTGCCAAAAGCCGAGAGATAAAAGGGCAACCTGAACGCCTATGCCATGCCTCCATCCCCTAACGCATTTTGAGACGCCCTAACAGTGTGAGCCTTCGAGCTTACTAGGCAAATAAAGCTTCTGTGAACATTCTAATGCTTCCTCTTCTTCTTAGCCTTGTCTCCGTATTTAGGGAATACGATCTTGCTCGTCTTCCTCCGCTTCTCAATGCGGCCCTTCTTGCTACTCGACTTGCTTGATGTGACGGCGGTCTTAACAGTGTCGATATCCATGGCTGCTGATGGCGAGTTTTAGTATAGTTCAAACACCTAGAGCAAGGGGAAGACTCACCTTCGTCAGCAACAGTAGCGCTCTCTTTCTCCGTCTTGGTGGTAGTGGCAGCATCGTCTACAATGTTCATTGACTCGTCGTCGGCCTGCTCGGGCTTGGGTGCTGCGACTAGTTCGAGGAGCTTTGCGGACAGACGCGCATTGCGTTCCAATTCGACGGGTCCAAAGACTTTGGCTTTGAGGCGTTGGTTGTTCGCTTTGCGCGAACTAGCGCGAGAACTCTTCGCCATTATTATTATGACTTTTATTTATTAGGATTCGAAATCGGCTCTCGTGCGGAAGGGGAATTACGACGACAGTGGGATTTAGCTGGTCGTGGGTTGTTGCGTTGGCTGTCTTGATATTGTATTGAAGTGCATATAGATTAGAATAAAAGTTTTAGCGGGGCTTATCGGGGCTAGCGGAATGACAGGGGGAGGGGCAGTCCGTTAAGTGTTGGCGGGGGCTAAAACGCCCGGAGTGCAGCGCAGACCCGGAATAGGTAGGCGGTCAAGTTTCCCAAACCACAGAGCAACAGCTACCTACCTACATAGGACGAGGAACAGGCGAGGGCGAGAGCGACGACAAGCGATCAGTGATGACAGCCCAATAATTCATACCCCCCACCTCCTTGGTGGCCACGCCATTTTGCAACAATAGACAAGCGCGTCGTGCGTGCCCGAGCTTTGTTTGCTCAAAGCAGTTGCTGTTTAAATTTTAGAGGGCGGCCTTGGGCGCGTCGCTCCTCTTTACCTAAGCTACTACTACTACCTACACATACCTCTTCATACATACGTACTTACGTAGCCTCGCCGTGCAGTCGAACTTACTTACCTACCTCCTCCCAGGACCTACCTAACCTTCTATCTCATGCTGTATTTTCCTGTATTTTAACACAGCAACCGACCTTTCCAATCGCCAAACCTCGACGCTATTATTCCACTAATACATAATTCTTATCCGGCTTTTATCCCGACGTCGCCGTAGCTCTCTCGATTCACATCCGACTAGACCAAGGTTAATGCGCACATTAGCTGATGCGCACGCTTGCGCAACATAACCCCGCGGAATAAGACGAGACGAAATATTTGGATACAAGTCTGGGGCGCAAGACGATTCTTGATCGAAGCGGTGCTTGTGCGCGGGCGGCTGCCAGTTGAAGGCGGGACTGCCGGCCAACCGCACCATAGGAGTCGCAAGATCGAGCCTTTTTGCGTGCCTTCTTCATGAGGCTAAGACGGGTAGCGCCTGCCTCATTCTGCTTGCGCACCTGCCCGATCAATAGCCAGGGAGGCCCACGGTAAGAGTAATAACGGCAGTAGCAACTAGAAGCAACAACTGCGGCCATGGCTTCCTACAGCAGCAACAACTACAGCAGTGAAATGCGCCAGCTGAACCACACCATTTCGACACTGCTTAATAAACAGCTCCAGCAGATATGTGCAGCCCATGGGATGAATCGCAGCGGTGTCAAGGCCGAGTTACAGGGTCGTATCAAAAATGGTAAGTCCCAATACTACTCACATGTACACGTGCCCCTCTTTCTCCTCAACGTCGAGTCCTGGTGCCTGCGCGTCTCAGTAGTCAAGTCGGCCTGGGGACTGTATACATACCTAACTCTCACATTCGCATATCCTCTACCCACCTAACACATGCATACCTGTACAAGTCACTCTTAGTGGTTTCACTCCTCGCCTGTGTAGGATTGCCTTTTTGGTGCTTGTACATGCTTGAATGGTACGACTGTGGTACTTGTTTCTGCCTTAGGCATCCCTAGTCACTGTCTAGATCTGGGTTGTGACAAGGAGACAGTTATCCCGACGTACCACAAGTCATCAGTTCCGTCACCAATCAACTTAGGTCTTTGGTTACAAGGCTGTCCCCGCGCACCTCCCAAGGGCAACACTTTCGTGCGACCCTATCTTCTGTATTACCGTATTACCGTTTTACCGTTTCAACCAACACTATCACTATCACGCACACCAATCACCTTCATCTTTCTATCCCTCCACACCGTCATGTCATGCTTCATTAATTCACTTCAATCTTCACATTCATTTTCGTATCTGACTCGTTCGCCCACAGCTCTCGTAGAGCATTACACAGCAAATCCCGCTCTATTCCGGGAAATCCAAGCTACTATCCAGAGCGTAGCTCGTGGTGGTCCTTCCGGCCAAACTCCACAGCCGAATATGCCTGGCTCTTCCTCTAATAATGGCTCTCATGGCCACAACAATTATACTCAGGGGAGAGACCAGATCTATACACCGCCACCCTACCATTTTAGTGGAACAGGCAATGGGCCCCAGGTCGTTACCGGCTATGCCGCTCATAGTACAGCAGGTAATAGTACCCTAAGGTACTACAAGAATGCCCACCAGGCTTTGCGTGATCTACAATTCAAGCCCTCCCCTTTTTACTCCATCACCATGAGAATTGGTGATATCCGCACTTGTGAAGGTAAGAAGTTCGCCGTCCTTTTGATTATGACCTTCTAACCAGTGTTACTAATAGCGCCCACAGTGATGACTCAACACCGGAATACTGTAGAGTTGATCATACGAGTGAGCGACCATCCGGATTTAGGTAACCTTATAAACGATAAGACGTACCGCGTCATGTTATTTTGCGCGGGCGACAACACTACTGTTCAGGATATTGCCTTTCCACACCAAAGTGAATTCAAAGTCAACGGTGGCGAGGTTAAGGCTAATCTCCGAGGCCTGAAAGGAAAGCCGGGGACCACACGTCCAGTCGACATCACGGACTCATTGCGCCTGAAGCTTGCCAACTATGAAAACAAGGTCGAATTTACGTACGCACTAACGAACAAGGTGAAGAAGCACGACCCGTCTCCCGCAGCAACAGTGAGCAAAATATCATTGGTGTCAGGCGGCGAGTATCCTTTTATCTTATATTGCTAACATGGTGTGAGCAGAAGTTCTACTTGGCGGCATACCTATGCAAAATGGTCTCAGTCGATGAATTAGTTACGAAAATTAGGGGCAGGAAGATTTCTAAGGAGACAGTTATTCAAGAGAGTGCGTTCTTTTCCTCAGTTTCACCTTTAACCAATACGGAATATCTGACTTTTAGCAGTGACCAAGAAGGCAAATGACCCCGATGTTGTAGCTACATCGACAGTTTTGTCCCTGAAGTGCCCTCTCAGCTACACGAGACTTAGGACGCCATGCCGCAGTGTGCTATGCAATCATATACAGTGTTTCGACGCCAGTAGCTATTTGCAGTTGCAGGAGCAAGGTCCCCAGTGGATTTGTCCCATTTGCAATAAGGCCGCGCCATTCGAAAACTTAGCCATAGACGAGTATGTGAGAGATATCATACTTGAGACTTCGGGTTCCGTCGAGCAGGTTACAATTGAACCCAACGGTCAATGGACGACTCAGATAACCGAAGCGGCGCCCAAAAGATCTAGGGTTTCTAATGCCAATACTAGCGTTGACATTGATGATGACGTTTCCGTCGTCACTGACAACCCCAGTTACAGCAATGGAGGATATGATAACACACCACATCCTTACAGTACACCGAGTCGAAGCTTCGTGGGCGGCATGACACCTAGCTCAGGCTCGAGAGAGCCGTCAACTGCACCAAGATCCGGAAGCAAAAAACGACCGGCCGCCGAGGTGATCGATCTTACCCTTAGTAGCGATGAAGATGATGCACCGATCGTCAGAACACCCAAGAAACAGAAATTGGGGCCGCCAAATAACGCGACGTATCCCTCCTTTGTTCCTGACCCACACTGGCAGTGAGTTGTGGGGTGTTGATAAAGTATGGGAACGGCCATGACGAGATTACGACTTGATTAGAGCAGGGTACCAGAGGGTGAAATGGGAGATGTAGGGGAAATTCGTATCATAATGTAAATTAGGTGCTAGCCGGGGCTTCCCGGCTTGCGTCTCCCTATTTTTCTCGACAGCGGCGTTATGGTTAGAGACCGAAGACACAGGCACAGTCGCAGACCAAGGCTGCTGCATTGACTACAAGGAAGGACGAATGGTTCTTAGGCGTTGGTAGCATATTGCTCTTGCATCTGAAGGGAGGCAAAATCTGGTTGGTTCGAACACAGGGATTCCCTTTATCCGATATATCACCATTTGAATTTTCGGCCAATGGAAACTTTCTTGCTACTCAGGTACGGATAGATTCCGCCCATGAAACATGATTTTAGTCGCGCTACGTGAATGTAGGCTACGGTAACACGCATGTTCCGGACTGTAATGTCAGTCATTCATAGGCAATGCAATTCCTTCTTGAAAATCTGCAGACTATGCACTAGTAAGTGACTTACCGTAGTTGGGATAGACGATAGAAGTACTTATTATATGGTTTCTATATCTCCTGAGAATTCTCATGCAGGCCAGTCATGTATTAGCTTACGTCTCTACTATTGTCCTAGAAAATGTCTGTTTACATGAGTGAAGATATTTGCTAATGAATACTTACGCTGGCTTCTGGCGTTCAAAAGGTAAATATCCATCTTCTTAGCTTCTCATCCGCTGTGCTTTACTAGACACATAGCCGATAAACGGAAGCCCGGTATGATATTAATGTTGGTGTTGTTTGACATATCTTAAGGGGTTTCGTGGGTTCTGTGACTTAAATTATGGGAAAGGCAAAATCAATTCCTGGCAAATGCTTTAAAGGCTTATTTAAACCGTTCGTACCAGATCGTTAGGTTATATGAGTTTGTCGTGCTACATCGGCAGCTTCACGACCAAAACTTTATTTGCGTACTCATGCAATCTACGGCGCAGTTATGAGGCACAAATGAGATGCATGGTAATATCAATTCTACTAGACAGACATCAAGGACCGAGTTGTGGTCTTGTTGTTGGTTGCTGAGGCTGGCTTCACTCCCATTGAGTAAGTACTTATGTACTTAGATAGGCAGTGGATACCTACATGTACCTAGGTACATACCTACTGTACTTGTGTGCCTTCTAGGGTAGCACCCTGAACAGTGTTCACAACCTAGGAAGGGTGTAAATGGGTATTTAAAAAGTGCTTAATTAGGTATAATTAAACCAAAAGAAATTTTAAAAACTTATATATTTATATTAGCTAATTATTAATAAAAAGTTATTTTTAATAAATATTATAGTTTTATTTTTATATAATATATAAAATAAATATTTATAATTTTAATATTATAATTATTTTTTTTAAACTATTTTTTTTATTATAAATTAAATTTTATAATTTTTTTTTTAATATTTTAGTTTTTTTTTTTTTAATTAACTTTTTTTAATAATTTAATTTAATTTTTTTTTAATATTATTTTATTAATATATTAAAAATTTTATATAAAATAATTATTATTATTATATATAAAAAATAAATTATTTTTATTATATTTATTTTTTAGTTTTATTTTTTTAAAGCTTTAAAGCTTATATATATTATTATAATAATAATTAATAATAGTTTAAAATTTATTATAATAAAGTTTTAATTTATTTTTTTATTATTTTATATAAAAAACTTAATTTTTTAATATATATATTTAAATAAATTTTTTATTTTTTTATAAATATATTTTTATTTAATTTTTTAATATTTTTAAGTTATTAAAATAATTTTTTATTATAAAAATTTTATAATATTTAATTAAATAAATTTAATATTTTTTTTTTATTAAATTTTTAATATATTTAATAATTTTATATTTTTATTTTTATAATAATTATATATTAAATAATAAAAAATAATTATTATAATTATTTAATTAAAAAATTTAATTATATATTTATATTATATATTTTAATAATATTATAAAATTTATATATTAATTTATTATTATTTTTTTTAATATAATTTTTTTAATATTTTTATTAATTTTTTTAATTTTTTTATTATTTTTTAATTTTTTTAATATAATTAATTTTATAATAAATTTATTAGTTTTATATTAAATAATAATTTTATTATTTATAAAAGTTTTATTATTATTAAAAATTTATTTTTTAAAATAATTAAAAGTTTTATTAATTTTTTTAATTAATAATTTTATATTTTTAAAACTAATATTAAAAATTATTATAGTTTTTATTTATAATATAATATATTTTATATAAATAAATATTTTTACTTTTTTAAAAAATATATAATTTATAATTTAATAAATTAATAAAAATAATAAAATAATAAATTAAAAGTTTAATAATTTATTAAATTAATAAATATAGTTTAAAATAATAAAATAAAATATAAAATAAAATATAAATTATATAAAAAAAAAGTTTTTATTAAATTTTATAAATTTAAATTTAATTTATATATTTAATTTTTTATTTAATTAATAAAACTTTTATAAATTATATTTAAATTAAATAAAACTTTTTTAAAGTTTATATTATAAATAATAATTTTATTAATTAATATTATATATATTTAATAATAATTTATTATATTATTAATATTATTTTTAAATATTAAAATTTTTTATTAATTTTTTTAATTAATATATTAATTATAATATATTTTAAATTAAAATAAATATTTTTAATAATTTAAAAAAAGTTTATAGTTTTAAAAATTTTTAATAAATTAATTATTTTAAATAATATTTTAATTATATAAAAAAAATTATTAATTTTTTTTATATATTTAATTTTTTTATATAAGTTTTTTTTATAAATTATAAAATATTAAATTATTTATTTAATTTTTAAATTAATAAATAAATTTAATTTAAAATAAATAAATTTAAAAATAGTTTATAAATTTATTTTATTTAATTATTATAAAAGCTTTATTTTTTATTATAAAAAACTATTTTTAATTATTTATTATAAAAAGTTTTATAAACTTTTTTTTATTAAATAAGTTTTTTTTTAAAAAGTTTAAATAATTAATTTATTATAAAGTTTATTTTTTTAAATTTATAAATAATTTTAATATTATAATATTTAATAATATTTAAAAATTTAATTATTTTAATAAATTAATTTATTTTAATTTTTAAAATTATTAAAAATTAATAATTTATTTAAATAATTATATTTTTTTTTTAATTTAATATTTTTAATATTAAAATATTATTATAATAATTAAAAGTTTTTTTTTTATATTAAATATTATAATTAAGTTTTTTTAAGTTTTTTTAAAAAATAAACTATAAAAAATAATATAAAAATGTTTTTATAAAAATATAACTATATTAAATAAATTTTAATATAATATTAATTAAAATTAATATTTATAATTAAAAATAATTTTTAATTAAATTTTTTTATAATAAATATAATAATAATAGTTTTTTTAATAAAATATTATATATTTTTAATTATAATAATTAATTTTATAATTATATTTTTAACTTTTTTAAAAAAATTTATAAAAAGTTTTAATTTTAATAAATAATTATTAATAAAATATTTAAAATAATTAATAATATTTATAAAATTTTATATTTTTATAGTTATTTTTAATATTAATTTAATTAAAATAATAGTTATTTTTTTAAAGTTTATTTTAATATTATTATAAAAAATAAAAAATTTAAAAAATATTTTTTTATTTATAAATATTAAATATTTAATAAAGTTAATTATTATATTATATTTAATTAAATAAATAAATAAAAAATAAACTTGTTTATAAAATTTTTTTTTAATATTTATAAATATATATATATTATTTAATAATTTTATTATTTATTTAAAAAAAAGCTTAATTATTTTATTAATTAATATTTAAAAAATTATTAAAATATTATAAAAATTAAAAAATATTATTAATTATTTATATAAATTAAATAATATAATAAAAGCTATTTTTTTATAATAAAACTTATAAACTTTTATATATTAAAAATTATTTTTTAAGTTTATAAAATAATATTATTTATAATTTATTATTTTTTAAATTTAATATTTTTATTTTTAATAAATAAATTTATAAAATAAATAAAACAAAAGTTATTTATAATTTTTAATTTTTTATTATTATTATTATAGCTTTATTAAAAAATATATTTTTTTTATTTAAAAATAATATATTAATATTTTTTATTTTTTTATTTGTTTATTTATTTTTTTATTTATAAATATAAGTTTTATAATAAATAAAAAATAAGCTAAAATTTTTTAAAAAATAACTTTTTAAAAAACATTTAATATATTTTTAAGATTTTTTTATAAATAAAAATAATAATAATATTAATATTATTATTTTTGTTTAATTTTATATATATTAATAAAAAAACTTAATATAATAAATTAATATATATAATATTTAAATAGTTTATAAAATTTTTTAATTTTTTAATTAAATTAAAAATATTTTTAACTTTTAATATAGTTTTTAAAAAATTTATTTAATAAAATAATATAGTTATATAATTTATATTATAAGCTAATTTAACTTATAATTTTATTTATTAAAAGTTATATATAATATTATTAATATTATAAAATATATTATTAATAATATATTTTTAATATAATAATAAAGTTTTTATAACTTTTTAATTAAAATTATTATAAACTAATTTAATTTATAATTTTGTTTATTAAAAGCTATATATAATACTATTAATGCTTTAAAAAAAGTTAAATAAAAAAAAATAAAAAAAAAGTTTATATTTTAGCTATATTTTAATATATTATAGCTATATTTTAATATATATTAGTTATATTTTAATATATATTAATTATATTTTAATATATATTAGTTATATTTTAATATATTTTAATTATTTTATATTATTTTAATGTTTATTTTATTATTATTTTAATGTTTAATTTATTATTATTTTAGTATATTTTAATATATATTTTATGTTTATTTTAGTTAGCTATAACTATTAAAACTATTAAAAATAACTTATTATTAAAACTATAAAAAAAAAAAAAGCATAAAAAAAATAAAAAAAACATAAAAATAAAAGCTTTTTTATTTTTAGTTATAAAAGCTTTTAGTTAATAATATTAAATATAAAATAAGTTTATTTTTTTATAATTTTATTAATTTTTTAAAAATTATAATAAAATTATTATATAATTTATTTAATTTATTTTAATATTATTTAATTTAATTTAAAAAATATTTTATTAAACTTTTTAAATATTTTTTTTAATATTAATAAAATTAAAACTTTTTAAAATTTAAAGCTTTTTTTAATATAAATATTTAAATAAACATTTATAAAGTTTTTTTAAAGCTATTTTTTATAAAAAACTATAATAATAAAATAATAATTTAATTAAAAAATAATTTTTAATATTAATAGTTAAATTTTAAGTTTATTGTTATTTAAAATAATATATAAAAAAAAAACTATATTATAAAAAGCTTTAATAATATATTTATAAGCTATATATAATAAAAACTATTTAAACTTAAACTTTTTTTAAGTTTTTAAAAAAAGTAATAAATATTAAATTGTTTTATTATAATATTTTATATATAAAAAAACAAATAGTTAAAAATACTTTATTATATTTTATATATTAAATAATATGCTAATTTATATTAGCTATTAATAACTTATATTTTTATATTAATAGCTTATTTATAATAATATTATGCTTAATAAAACAATTAATAAAGCAATAAAATAGCTAATATATAATAAATTAGTTATTAATAACTATATATATTATTAAAAAGCTATATTAATAGCTATTTAATAATTATTTATAGCTATTAATATATAGTAATTAATAATTAATTATATAAATAAAAAGCTTAGCTATATATAGCTTATATATAACTTGCTTTTTATTTTTATATAAAAAAGTTATTGTTTATTTTTTTGTTTGTTTATTAAGCTTTAGCTTAGCTATTTAGTTATAGTTTATTTATTTACTTAAATAAAAAATAATTTTTAATATTAATATAATATTTTATTTTTATAATAATATTAGTTTTATAAAATAAAAAATTAAATAAATTTAAAAAAATTTTAATATAATAATTTAAATATTTATATTATAGTTTAATTTTTATTAAAATATTAAATATATTATAGTTTAATTTTTATTAAAATATTAAATATATAATGTTTGCTTTTTTTTTATATTTAGTTATTTTTATATAATAAAGTTAGTTATAAATATATAGTTATTATTATATAGTTATTTATATAA
Source organism: Nemania sp. FL0031 (assembly GCA_022432375.1). Lineage (NCBI taxonomy): Eukaryota > Fungi > Ascomycota > Sordariomycetes > Xylariales > Xylariaceae > Nemania > Nemania sp. FL0031. The sequence continues at coordinate 868,984 of JAJKKK010000015.1, forward strand.
ATAATGCAAATATAATATAGATTTTTAACAACTTTAAATATTAAGCCTATTGTAAAAAAAATGCTATTTATAATTTTATTAAAACTATTTTATATAATTATTTATATAACAAACATAGCTTTAAACTTAAAAATAAACTTAGCGTACATATTAAGCTAAACTTTTTTTTATTATAAATTGCTAACAACATATAAAAAAAAAAACTAATGCGCTTAATTGCTAAACTTTAGCTAAAAAAGTAGCAAAAAAGTAGCCGTTTTAAGCTTGTTAACCAAACTTTATTTAATATACTATATATACTTAAATTTAAATAAAAATGCTAACTATAAAAATAAAAAGTAAACAAAAAGTTTTATTTATAAAGCAGTTATTTTTTTTACTTTTTATTGCTGCTATTATAATTATACTTTTATTATTATTATATGTTTTATAATAATATTATTATTATTACTAATAACTATAGCAAGCTTTTAAAGTAAAGCTTTAGCTAAAACTATTTTTAAATTACTAAAAGCAATTAAAAATTTTAATATTTAAAATATTAATAAGTTTAATAATATTTATAAACGTTATTTTATAGTTATTTATTTTTTTATATATTTAAATAATTATTAATATTTAAAATTTTATAAAGCTATAATAAAAACTAAAATAAACTAAAGTAAAATAAATTAATATAAAACTAAAAATATTAAAAAAAAAGTTTTTATTAAAGCATTTTAAAAAGTTAATAAATATATAAATTTAAAATATAGTTAAGCGTTAATGTTATAGTTAACTTGTTATATAGTAGCAAGCTAAATAGCTTAATAGCTAACTATAGCTTAAAATAAAAGCATAACAAAAGCGTTTTTGCGGCTATTGTTTATAATAATCTAAAACAAACTCACACTTGGTAGATCACATAACTACACATGTAATAAAAAAATAATAAAACAATCATACTATTAATAAGCTTTGCACACTTTATTGTGCATACATATAACTATATATATTTATATATAGCTATAAGCTACTTTTATATTTTTTTTTCCTTTTTTTTTTAGCTTAAAATTTTTGTTTATAAAATTAATAAACTAGCATTTTGTTATATAATAATTATAATACTATTTTAAGCTTTAAAACTTACTTGCTAATAAATGTTTAATTAAATATATATTTTTTATTACTTTATATAACTAGCAAAATATAAATTAGTTATTTTAATAACTATAACTTTAATTTAACTATAACTATAATTTTTATTTTAATAATTACAACTTTAACTTTAATTATAACTATAACTTTAAACTTTATTAAACTTTATGTTTAATTAATGTTTTAGCGCTAAATTATTTATAAAAAAAGCAATTTATAGCAGCTATAAACAATTTAAACAAATAACTAACAATTTATTTATTTTTATTAAAACTAACAAAAAAAAGTTCTATAAAGCTTTAATTTTTAGCTATAAAAGCAAAAAAATTTAAATTAATACTATTAATAATAATTTTAAAATAAAACAATTTAATAAAAATATTTTATTAGTATTTACTAATAAAAATAATATAATAAACTAAACTATTGTTTAACTAGTAGCTAATAATAATAAAAAAAAAACTAATTATAATATAAAATTATTTATTTTATAATAAAAAATTTAATAGCTATATAAGCTAATAAGCTAGTAAACTTTTACTACAAAAAAATATATAAGCAATATATTTTTAAAAAATGCTAACTTTATTTTTTGTGCTAAAAAAATAGCTATATAATTAGTATTTTAGTTGCAAATAGTTTATAAAAATAAATAGTACTAATAATATAAAAATAAAATAAAAGCTAAAGCTAAATATTTAAGCAAGTTTAATAGCAATAAAAATAAATTTAATATTTAAATATATAAACTAGTAAACAAGTTTAAAAAAAACAAACTAATATTTTATAATAAAAAAAACTAAATAAAATATTTATTATTTTAGCTAAAAAAAAAAGCTTTTTAATTAATTAAAACTTAATATTAATTAACTTTATAATTTTTTAGTAATATAGCTAAAATAATTTAAGCTTTAACTATTATTTATTATAACTTTAATTAAGCTATTATTGTTTAATAAGCTTTAAATAAATATTAATATAAACTTTTAAATAGCTTTAATATTTATAATTTTATTTTAATTTTTAATAGTTTAGCTTAAAAAGCAATAATATTTAAGTTTAAATAGTTTTAACTATTATAAAAACATTTAAATATAAACTAAAATATTAAACTTTTTAAAGCTAATATTAACTAAACAATATTTTATAAACAATTTTATAATAAAGTGGCTAAAACTATTTATAATTATTAATGTTTTTATTAATAAAGCTAAAAAAATAAAAGTAAAGCTTTAATAGCTTATTAAAACTAAAATAATAATAAAGCTATTTTAAAAAAACAAAATATTTTTTAAGCTATAAAAGCTAACTAAAACAATAAAGTTAAAAAGTTAACTAAAAAACAAAAAAAAGTTTATTAAGCTAATAATATTTGTTTTAACTGTAGCAAAATAAATTATATAGTAAAAAACTGTTTAAAAAACTAAAACGTTGCTGTTATATTTATATAAACCTTGTTTAACAAAAAAAAGTTAAATAAAACTTTAAGCTTTAGTAATTTAAAAAACTAAAAAAACTAGCAAAAAACTTTTTGCTAGTTTAATTATTTACTATAGCTAGTATAAATAGCTTAAAAAAATTATCTAGATTTATACTGCTTATATAAATATAAAATAATAAAAAAAACATAATAAAATTTATTATTTTATATAATACTAAAACTTAAACTAACTTTTTAGTTAATTAAAGTTTAGCAAAAAAATTAAAATAATAAAAACAAATAAAAATAATCTAGCTAAAAAAGTTAATATTGCTAACTAATTATTATAAGTATATAGTTAAAAAAGTAAAAAAAATTTTAACTATTATACTAATAATAAACAGTTAAAAATTTTTCGATTAAAAGTTTAAAATTATAAAAATAACTTATAATATTATTATTAGTTTTTATTAGCTAGCAGTTTAAAAAATGCTTTTTAATTGCAAAAAAAAATTGCTAATTATTATTTAACTAAAAAAAAACTGCTTAATTTTTAAACTATTTATAAAAATATTTTATAGTAAAAAACTAAAAGTGTTTAAATAAAAACTTAAACAACTAATAATTTAAAATAATTAAATAGTTATTAAACATTTAAAAAAAAATTATTAAACTAATTTAAATTATAAGCAATAAAAAAAAATAAAGCTTTTTATTATATTAATTTTTATAAAGTATATTAATTTTTATATAAAAAAAATAAAAAAAGTTATTAGTATATAAGCTTTTTAAAAAAAAAACTAAAAAATTTTTAATAAACAATTAATACTGTTTTTTGCTAACAAAAACTTTAAATATATTAAATTAATAAAACAACTAATTTTAAAAAAGCTAGCTTACTTAAAAAGCTTTTTTTTAAAAAAGCTTTTTATTAAATTGCTATTATTAAAACTAAATTATAACATAATTTTAAAATTAAACAATAAGCTTTAAACAATTAACTTTTTAAAGTATTAAACTTTTATATAATATATACTATTAAAAAAAAAAAAAAATTAAAAAATTTTTTTAAATAAACTTTATTAAACTATATATAAACTTAAATATAGCTTTAGTTTTTTTTATACTAAAACTTTATTTTACTAAATAATAATTTGTATAAATTTTTAATAGCAAAATTAATTTTTAAAAAACTAACTAGTATAAACTTTTAATTTAAATAGTATTATATATAACTATTATAATATAGTAATTTATTTAAAAATTAATATTATTTAAACTTTTAACCGATTAAAGCTTATATTGCAATTTTATTATTTAATAGCATTTTATACTTGCTTAAATATATATTAATAAAAAGTTTTACTATTTAGCTTTAAAATTAAACTAGCTTAGTAGTAAAACTTTATTAATATTTAATTGTATAAATTGCTTAACTAGTTTATTAATATATATATAAATAATATATTAATTTATTTAAATAAATAAAAAAATTACTAAAAACAATATAAAAAATAATTTTTTATTTAAATAAAATAAACTTATAAAAAAACATTAAAAAGTTTTGCTTTAGTATTAATATAGTAAATTATTTAAAAATAGTTTTAAAAGACTAATAAAAGTATTTAAATTAACTTTTATAAAATAAAAGCAATTATAATTAAAAATTTAAAAACTTAAAAAGCTTAATGTTTATTTAATTATTTTTAAAACTATATAATTTTGTATAAGTATTTATTTATTATACTAGCAAAGTAGTAAAACTTTTAAATTAACTGCTAAAAAAGTTAATATTATAAAAACTAAAACCTAAACAGCAAAAAGCTTTAAAACTTTAAAAAAACTAATAAGCATTATTTTTAATAATTGTGTTTTTTAAATTTAGATATAAAAACCTAAATTAAAACAAACGCTTTAAAAAATATTACTAAAAATATTATTTAGCAAAAATAAAAAAACAAAAAATAAAAGCTTATAAGCTATTTTTTTAAAATAATAATAGCGTTTAAAAAAGCTTATTTTATATAAAACTAAAAACTATTAGTAATAGTTTAAACTTTAAAATACTATTATTTTAAATTAGTAAGTATAAAATTTTAAATAATTATTAATTACTAAATATTAATTTACTAGTTTATAAAAAAAGCACTATTTTATTTAATAAATAAATAAGCAAACTTTTTAAATAATTTTAATATTATTTTTTAGTATTAACTAAGCAAAAAAAATATAGTTGCAAATATATTATTTTGTAAAACTGTTAACTTTTTAACAGTAAAAACTAAAAAAAAGCAAAAATATATATTTGTTTTAATT